>BDMV01000008.1:28272240-28359120 GCA_008326285.1 Oryza officinalis
GTTCTTCAACAACTCGCCATCGTTGCGCCCTACATTGAGCAATACACTTCCGAGATCAGAGCATGCAATCCTGGGCGATTCAACGATTGGGTTTCGAAATAACAGAAGCGCACTTTTCCCCAGTGGCTGAAGGATTAAAAGCTACCGTGTGGAGAATCAATCGAGGAAAAAACGATAGAAAGACTTGCAGCTGGCCCAACAAGCCTTGTGACCTCATGGCAAGGGTATGACATCGGCGGATATTCTTTTTACACAAACAGCAAAGATAGGAAAAGCTCAGCGCAGAACAGTGGGGTTCGTGTGGAAGCGTTGGACACAACAGGGCAGAACAAGTCTTACTACGGGATCATACAAGAAATATGGGAACTTGACTACGGTTTAAACATTCAGATCTCTGTTTTCAGATGCCAATGGGTGAAAGACAGCATGGTAGATAAATTTGGATTTACGTGTGCTGAACGGAGTAAAATTGGACATAAGGATGATCCATGGGTCCTTGCCGAGCGTGTTGCACAGGTTTTTTATGTGAAGGATCCTTCCGATGAAAAGATGGACATTATTGTATCGGGCAACCAACACATCATTGGTATTGACAACATTCAAGACGCACGCGATTATAATCAATACGACGCCATTGAGTTATTCACAGATCTTCCTACGCGGATGAAACGCATTGAGAGTGTCCTCGACGAATCAAAGTTTGCATCCGTGCGGAAGGATGTTAATCCAAAAATTGTGAAACGCTAGTTTGTTTTTTTGTGTATAATATGTTTTTGCGAGCGAATGTATACATATCAAACTTATGGTGTTACCAGTGAATGTGTGGTTTTATATCGAAGTTATGGTATTTGTGTGGATTCCGCTGCATTTCTGTAAGACTTTTATTCTGTTTGTAAGACGTGGAACTGTATGTCAACTTTGTCGTTTGTGTACCCTGGCTGGTCCTGGACAGGGGTTTTAATACACATTCAGTTTCGGAAATTCTGTTTGTGAATTTCCGAGCGTGACAAAAGGGTTGAAGGAGGATGTGGTCTAGGGTTTTTGCAAGACGAAGCGGTGAAGGTTGGAGGTGCAGGAGAGAAGTTTGGGCCTTTTTGGTTTGGCAAGCGGAACCCAAATGAATCTCAGAAGTACAATTTATAGGTCCTATTCGATGGTTCGAATTTCGAAAAAGGCAGAGAGATCATTGCCGGAATTTTAGCCAATTTGTTTATAACCGTTAGGATTTTATGACTTCAATCCAAATGACTAGCCTACATCGAGTCCTCGGATTCGGGACAACCATGTCGCCGGCTCTATACCTTCTTGGCTTTCGAGAATGGTCTGATGAGCTCGACAACGATTGTTCTCGGAAAAACAATTAAAGGATGTCGGTAGAATCATTTGCATTGAAGTCGGGAGCTACTGTCAGAGTCAAGAATAAGACATATGTCCTATACACGGGTTAATGAAATACGGTGAAACCATATACCCGATAGTATACGATAAGGTGTCCTTTAATCAAAGAAATACGGTTGAAAGAGAAGAATATTATCTTTCCGGAATAAAAGATGTCAGAGTCCTAGTCGGAAAAGATAAGGTTTCCTTGAACCGTATTCCGTTCTATTTCTCCGAGTTCTACTTGAAAAAGGGGGAGGTCTCTGCTATATAAACAAGACCCTCATGGTCTAGGAGGGATAAGTAGTTAAAAACCAAGCCAAAATCTACGTCCAGAAGCAATCCGGAGGAAGTCTTTACTGTATTAGCCGAATAGATCTCGCCGGGTTGTTCTCCGCAGTTTCAAGTCGACGAAACCAGTCAACTATTCTATTCTTTATTATACTTTGAGCGTATTTCCTGATATTAATCAATATAAACTGGAGTAGGATTATTACTCACCTTGAGGGCCCGAACAAATATAAATTTTTGTCTTTTGTTTGCTTATCCACTCTCGCGAATACCCTGATTTCAACGATCCTCATACTTTATAAATACCTTGGTCAGCGTTTAATCCGATGACAAGATATACGTTGGTCAGCGCGTTTAATCCGATGACAAGATGTACAGGACCTAAGACGAACGTCAACACGATAGCATGGCAATGTAAAATTAGAAGACCCCAACTCGATGTTTTCCTTGGGCGTGGATAGGGGATTCCATGAACCAAAGCAATTCACTTAATTATAGTGGCTTTAATTTTCTATAAGTCGTAGCAAATTTCAAGCCACAGTAAAATTTATCAATTAGGATGCACTCATGACGTTAATTAAGAAAGTAGCATTGGTGCTATTAATAAAAGTTGGCCGGATATCACCTCTTTCTATGATGAGGGCAGGCCTGGACTCTAAGTAGTCTGATATACTAGTATTGTCTTTGTTTTATTTTTTCACTTGTCGTTTCGGACATCGATGACGCGTTCTCAAATGTGAATGTTTCATCGCTATTTTTTAAAAGCTACTAAAAAGTATAACTATATAAAAGAGTTATTCCATGACAAATTTTTCAATATTATTGGGAACAGAGATAGCATGTCACAAGCCTTGCAATGGTGGTGTGCAGTATAGACCTGTCAACTCATGGTCAGTGTTTCCAACAAACCAAAATTTCCGAAACTTTCGAGAATTTTGGAACTTTTTTCATGAAATTATTTGAAAATTTAACAAATTTTGACTGAATCTGATTTTTTTACCAAATCCACAAAAATTAAAACAACTAAAGATTTCGGATGAGATATTTGCTTGCTTGAGGAATTTCGGGGAGGGGGGATATATTCAATGTTAGATTTATTAGCAAAAGTGCATTTCCGTTGCAACAGATGAAGACAATTTTCACGATTGATAAAAACTCTGTCAATTTAAATGACAAATCAAAACAAAAACAAACAAAACAATAGCAAAACAAAGTCATAAATCATATATAGCATTGAATCCGGTTGCGCTCGCTTCATGCGTCATCACACGAAGAATCCCTTATGTACACCTTTCTATAGCCTCATAAATCAATCGAGTGACTATTTCATAACTTGACGCATGTGCATTTTGCTATACCTCATGTATGAAAGATTGAAATTTTGATTATTCAATTAATAAATTTTTTTACTATAGATAAAAAGCATTTGCAAAGTAACAAACTTGCTGTATACACACCTTAAACAATAATAAATTCAAAAGAAAAATATTTATGAGGAGAAAAATTTGAAAGAGAAAAAAAGGAGGAAAAAAGATAAAAGAGGGAGAAAAGAGAGGAGATTGAAAGGAGAGGGAGAGGATTAGGATTATCGGGAGAAAAGAAAATGATCAAAAAAAATAAAAAAAGAGAGAAAAAAAGACGCCGATCAAGAAAGGGGCACGCGATGCATTGAGTGGAGGCGTGCGCGATGGGGCGACGAGATAGTGCGAGCCAGTTGGGTTGGGCTGTGAGGGGGATGGGTTCGGTTGGGTTGTGACTTATGAGATAGAGAGGTTGGGCTAGGATAGGGGTGTATATCTATACCCACGTCGAATTGGATATGAGCGATGTATAACCCACTCAAACACAAATGACGTATCAAAATTCCGACGAAAACATCTTTAATTTTTAATTTTTATAATAGTAGAGATAGAGATTGAAACTAATTTGGTGTTTGGTGTTTTAGATGTTACTAATTTTTTTATAAACGTGATTAAGTTTGACAAGAAAAAAAGTTAAAGTGACTTATAATGCGCATGTTTGGGAGAGATTACTGCGGCTGCAGCAACAGTGGCAGCTGCAGCCAGAAGGTTGATGGTACTGTTGGTGGTAAGAAGTTGCTGCCGCAAGTAGCTGCAGCAAACATGCCCAATATGCAACAAAGGGAGAAATAGTATTTATGTAGATGACTGTAACACACATGACACACAAATCGCACACGAATCGATGATCTTTCTAAATCATGATCATCTATCGTCTTCACTACGCTGCATGGTTAGGCGATGAGCCTTCAAGTCTTGATGCTACTAGAGTACAAGCTTTTTTTTTTTTTGCGGGGATACTAGAGTACAAGCTTAGCAAGAGTGGTACACGTAGAGTAGGTACACAGAGACGAAATGGGCAAATCACTCGCATGTCCGGACCATTCGCCGTCGCCGGAGCCTTGTCACGGCGGCGCCCTCGCCATCTCCAACCTCGACCTGATGATCCCTCGCGCTATCCCGGGCTCGTTGTTCTGCGCCTACGACGACTGCAAGCCGTTGGCCAGCGGCGGCAGCTTGGCCGACGACGGCCTGGTTCTCGCCGGCGATCCTCTCCCGGCCGGCCTTCTTGAAGTCGAAGCCGAAGCCGCAGCCGCAGCCATGCGCGTCGCCGAATGTCCCGACGTTCAAGTCGCCGGCGGCGGCGCCCAGGCAGCACCCGGCGAGCGACGCCAGCAAGGCACGCGTCCTCGCCGCCTCGGCGGCGTTGTCGACGGCGTTAAGGTGGTCCCGGTAGCACCTCGCGCACAGGTTCTTGATCCTCGCCGTCCCGACGAGCCCGCAGCAGTTAGCGCAGGACGGCACGCCGACGCCGCCGCCGCCGCCGGCGTCGAGCCCCTGCTTCTTCGCCGCCATCAAACCCGGCGACGACCAAGAATTGCTTGAACCAATCGGAGATTCGGAGCTGGAGGGAGTAGCGGCGGATTGCTTCGTGGACGACGCTCGAAGCCTCCCCTTTGTTCGCGCCATTATGTAGAGAGAAGATAAGGCGGTTCGCGCCATATCCTCAATTCCTCACCGAGTCGGATTCCAAACTCACTCCGATTTACGATAATTTACAAAAAGACCCTTATGTCCAATTTAATTTATACAAAAGCCCCTAAAAGTTTCCTTATTTGCAAAAAAACTCTTGTATCTTATCCCCGTCTCCTCTCCTCTCTCTCGAGTCCCCTCGCCGGCGGCGGCTTCTCCGGTGGAGGGATTGCTCCGATGGCTTCGCCGGCGGCGCCACCCTCTCTGCTCTTCCGCCTCCGCCCGATGCCTCGCGGCGTCGGGACGGGGTCTCTCCGCGTCGTATCCAAGCGGACGCTGCGCCAGCTTCTCTCGCCAAGAACCGGTCGCCGTCGGGTGGGAGCGGCAACGGTGGAGCAGCTAGTTCTGTGGCTGCCGGAGACTGGCCGGAGAAGGGGCGATGGAGGCTTCGCCTGCTCTTGCTCCTTCGATGACAGCAACGAGCCGCCCCCGCTTCCTACTGATAATGTGTGTGCTATGATGGGTTTGTTGCATTGTGAGTATTTTTTTATTTCTTTTCCGAAGTGTTCGGTTGTGAATTGTGATTTATTTCTTGCAAAAAATGTTGTTTGTTTTTTTCAGAATGAAATTTTGGATGAGTTGTCTGTCCTTCGCCGGTGGGATGTGCCATGGGAGTGGCCGACCATTTCGGTCACGATGGTGGCCTGTGCAGTAAGGTGATAGATGCATCTTGAACTATCGGTGCTGTGCAGTAGCATTCTAGTTTCAGAATTGTTGTGTACAAAGGAATTTAATTTATGTACTCATCGTTAAATCTTTAATGAGCTGCCTTGCTTTTACAGTTTTGCAATTTTCTAGTGCAGTCCATTTCTAATGATCCACATTAATCTGAGCATCTTGGATGTTCTGTAAATCAATCAATAAATGCCTTGTAGAAATTGCTGAATGTTCTTTAGACAGCTTTCTTCTGACAGGAATGGTTGAGCAGGCTGTTCTAGAGTATATAGGTTTTGAAGCTGGGGAGGCAACTATAGATGAGAAGGCTGAAGTGCTCTTTCTGGGGCAATTGTATGGATCTAACCTACTCTTCCTATATGTAAAATCACCTGATATTGCAATTCAATACCTAGATGATCTAAAAGTACTGAATACCGTAAATGTAAAATCACCTGATATTTGCAACTACAGTAGCGTGACGGCAGCTGTGCTTGGAGTTATATTTGGCATCACTAATACCTACCGGCCGTTCTCAAATGATATATTTCGTTATGGTAAGATTATATTGTTATGTATCATTTCATAATGGTCTTTCTTATAACATTTTGAACAGATTATCATATTTCAAAAGATTAAATTGATATACATTGTTATGGGTCACTTTGATGGCATGGAGAATAGCTAATATCTGAGAATGTTGCTGCTTTGTGGACTATGGTCATTGATATACAGCCTGTCTCATCTTTTTAAGCTCTGCATGACAATATATTGATTCAATTATGTTCTTAAACTTTCAGATTTGAAAGAGCCGTTTAAGCTTGAAAATGGTTGGCTACTGTGGGCTGGAATCGGCTTCTTTGCTGCAATAATCTCTATTGCTTTAGCTGGAGCTGCAATGTCCTTTCTGGGTGGTGAAACTCCAGAGCGAGAGGTGTACACATTTTTATGCTTCAGTATCTAGTTTCCTGTTGTCATATTTAGTACTGCCCTTTATAAGTTTACAACCTTGATTGTTGGGGTACCAGCTTATATTTCACATTTACTGATCAACTTATTGATAATCTTCTTCCAGACTGACTCGTTGGTCCTTCTATTGCCACTGATTGGCTCGTCTAATATTAGGTGCGGTTTACCTGGACTTTCTTTTGCTGTTTTCAGAAGTTACTGATTTACTGTTCATAAGACAGGAAACACAGACTTATTTAACTTTTGATTTTTTTCCTTGTTTGTAGCACTGCCTGTTTACTGGGCATCACTGGGGTTCTTGCGCCAATTCTGGAAGAAACTGTGTTTCGAGGATTTCTAATGGTGTCCTTGACCATGTGGTATTATACAAATAATATTTTTCTTGGTCCAGAGGCTTCCTTTCAAAAGATTATCTAAGAAGTAGAACATTACAGACCAATGCATTCAGGGTATTGTATCCTTAACTAATAAATAATTTTGTATACAGGTTTTCTACTCCAATTTCTGTGCTTATCACTGCTTCGGTGTTTGCCTTTGCTCACCTTACACCAGGAGAATTTCCACAGCTATTTGTGCTTGGTAAGTGACTATTAGCTAGATAGTACACAGCACAAGAAAGTGCAACCTGCCAAATCCCCACTCTCTCAGTGTAGTTACTCAATGAGGTGTTGCACCTGGGTATAAATAATTTGGGAAAACTGAAAAGTTTCTGTGACTTCTGTCTCGGCATGATATAGCACTGTTTAGTTGATTATATTTAATATATCCATTGAATGATCACAGGTATTGTACTGGGATTCTCATATGCTCAAACTCGCAATCTTCTCACTCCTATTATTATACATGCTATGTGGAACTCTGGAGTAATATTATTGCTAACATTTCTTCAGGTTTGTATTGTTCTCTTGTCATCACATTGTTCCATATTTTTTACATTTGTTTTCTGGTATTAGAGAGAAATATGGACAGCTCTGATGATTCCCTTTTTTAGTTCTACTTCTATCTACTAAATTATTTGAGAGTGGGCCAACTGTAAAGAAAGTTCTAGAGGAAGTTTAATCTACTCTGCTATGAGTTTTCATGACAAACTGCAAGGTTCCTTTTGTCTAAAGAAACTAGGCATCCAATCATATATACTACAGTAAATGTATTTCTCCAAAACATATTTAAATTAATGTATGTGCTTTGTTATTGACTTACTGTCCATCAGTTACAGGGATACAATATCAAGGAGCTGTTGTTGGCATCTTGAAGGTTTCAGTTGGTTATATTAGTTTTATATTGTGCTGCCTTGCATATTATAAAGGCACCTAAGAAGACAAATAAACTCTTAGATGATCCTTATTTTTCCTTTCAGAATGGTCTAGTAACCTTTTTAGTCAAGCAATTTAAGAGTTTTCTCTCCTATGATGTCATCTATATTTTTCAGGAGGTTCCATGCTATTTGTGAATGTGATGACAAAGCTGGTACCCAGCCTGAGACTCTGTATTTTGGCTCTCAATTTAAAAGCTGGGTCATATGACCTTTGGTCTAAAAAATGTGACGGCATATTTCAAGGCAACACAAAACAGAAACTCTGAGAACTTGCTCTGTGGTCAACATATGCACTTTGTGGAGGCCATCTAGATTATAGTTTTTTAGTAATAATTTTTTTATATTTTTTAACCTAACTGTAGTAGGCTAGTAGCTTCACATCTCATGAATGGTTTAGTTTACAAACATGTCAATTGTAAACAGAGGGGGCATCATTTTCCTTTTCACAAAGGTGCAAACTTTATAGGAAACCTCAGCAACCAATTACCAGTAACTCAGTTAATAGTAAAAGATGTACTGTCTCTGTTGATTTATATAGGGCATTTACTTTTGAGGAAGTCTTGAAGAATAAAGTTTGGCCATCTATTTCTTATGAAATATACTGTTGATGTAACATTTTGTGAAAGCACTTTGAATATGAACTCGTTGGTATAATTTTTATACACTAAATGTACTTTTAATTTGACTAATTATTCATCAACATCTGCAAAGTTCGACCTTTTGAGATCAAAATACGCCTTACAAAACCAATGGAAGGAGTATTTTAGTGCTTGTATGCTCTTATAGAAACTAAAGTGAGTGCAAACATAGCTCAGTACATTTAATTATGGAATTTTGGTGATCGCAACTCAGGCTTTCACTTTGCTTTAAAATTTTGTATTTCACACTTTGGAGAGTTCGAAAGCACTTCTCCATGTTTTGCACTGATAATGCATCACTCATGTTATCTTTGATTATTTCATACATTTATCACTTCTAGGAAGAACCATTGCATCGATGTACAGTCCATGACCATGAGTTTGTGCTTAATTTTTGGAGATTTTTATGTTCTTGAGGAGTTGAGGACCATGTAGACATGTAGTAGAAGTGTATAATACAATCATGGCCAATGTAAAGTATAGTATCTGATCAGAATGTTCATGTCATTGTTACCCAGTATCCACTCTCTCTAAACTAGATGAGAGTATGAAACTAGTCATGTACTCCATCAGGTGCATTGTCCTCTTTTACAAACATTTTTGTTCTGCACGTGCTGTTTCCCTGAATAGCTTGGACCACTAAGGTAGCTATCTATTGGGAAATGTTCCATCAAATTATATACTGTTTTGTTTAATTCAGAGTTTTTAATGTTCTCCAATTTGACCAAGAAGAGTTCAATCTATATTGGAATCTGACGAGTTCCCCCTGGTTTTCTTTCCTTGTTTAAGCAAAACACCAATAGGATTTACTTGCTTTCTCACTAAAAAAAGGGTGGCTCTTTTTTTCATGCATCTAACCAATGTGAACTCACAATTGGATGCTTTAGGGTCATCCACTAATTTATTAGGATAGCTAGGGAGAGTAAAGCATGCTCAAGGGATCTCTATAAGATGTATGGATCCAGTTAGGGCCTAATATTGCATTATATTGCAGCAGAGTGATAAGTTGTTACTATTGTGATATTGACCCCTGTTGTTAGCTGTCTGATTAGTACATGCATGTGTGAAGGCAAACCTACATTTAATAAAGAACATGATATGTAAGAGTGTCTTGCAAGTTATGAAATCAATTGTATTTTGCACTAAAGGGATCTTGTAATGAAAATATGGGCCATTGGTGAACATCTGTCTCCTGTTAAGTAGTTCTTATTCAAACTGAAAGTGCCTGGATTGCAGCTGTAGAAACCTTCCTGTTGTTAGAACAATTCGTGTCACATATATACAGATGATGCAGATATTCTTGTGCCCCAAAAATAGTTTAGTAGAATTTCCATTAATTCTGAATTAATTTACTTTCACTGCTTTTATGGTTTTCTTTTTTTTTTTTGGTTTACTAATCTCTAGCTTTTGGAGTTACATAATGATCTGAATATTATCAGAAGGTGTTTCTTTGCTTTTTGAGTTTCTGTACAAGTGCAGAGAACTGAAGTGATGGTGACATCAAAGATGTAATCCCAGGGGAGAAACCTTAATTACTGTATTATTATTAACCAGCAGCGGTATTACTCGGTGTCTTTCCTGGTGACATTGCAAGGTGGATGTTACACGTTGCTTTCTGAGAAATTATTTTTCCATCGCTGTAAGCCTGTAACGATCAGAAGAAGATGCCTGCCTGATGGATTTGGAAGAATCTTCGGATGGAAAATTCTCTGTTTGTGTCATCGTCTGCATGGATAAAGATGGAAAGTGTAAAGAATGCCCCTTTTAAAATTGCCATTCCTCATCGGCAGACAGTTCATGAATATGGCTGTGATGCAAAGGTAGGATACTGTACTCTATTATCTCCAAAATGCTTCGTTAAAAAAAAATCACTCCAAAATGTGGTTTCTGTATTTTGGAAAATATCTCTAGATTCAAGAATCAGGATAAAAGACAAAATTTTGCTTGTCTTAAACAAACCTTGTTTGCTTGTTGCAACCATATATATATATATATATATACATACACACATACATACACACACATATGTATATGTATATATACATACATACATACATATGTATATATATGTATATATATATATATATATGTATATATCTATATATATATATATATGTATATATATATGTATATGTACATATATATGTATATACACGCATATACATATGTATATGTATATATGTGTATATATATATATATATATATATATATATATATATATATATATATATATATATATATATATATTCCTGTTAACACCAAAATTTGATAAGATTCCTAATGAATTCGGTTAAAAAAAGGGGTCGATTAACCGATGGAAGTTTATCCAGAAAAAACCGAGTTCAAAAAGAAATCATGAAGACCATGATAGGGCAATTTAAATTCTATCTATTAATTAGGTAGGATTTAGTAACTTTCCTTTTTATCTTTAGAAAGTTTTGTCTAGTGTCCAATTAGGACTTATGATTTTTCTTTTCTTGTTAGAAAATCTTATCTCGTGTCCGATATAAACTTGTATCAACCCAAGGGTATAAATATGTACACCTAAGGTTTTTGTAATCTATCTCTCGATCAATACAACTTTTGACGCATCGCCACCTTAATTTACTCTCGACAAGTTCTTAGTTTTGAGTATGGGCTGCATCAGTTAAGTTCGACCTTCAGCGAGAAGTAAGTTCCGTCATCTTCGCTTGCATCGATGTGGCTAGGACTTCCTCGGTTCGATCCGATATTCTAATCGGGTCGTAGCAAGCATTGCCTATCTGGTATATCGTCTCTACTTACAATCGCATTATTGTTTAGTTTTCAGCTTAGTTGGGACTTCTTTGATTCAGTCTGATATTCTGACCAAGTTGATGTTTCTCTAAATATGATGTTATTTTAAGATAGATTTGATATATCCATCACGTTTGCATAGGTTTATCGGCTCATTGAGTATTAGATTATCATAAACAATCTCGTGCTGCGTTGGTTAGGTTTGACCTATTAGATTGTTATTGATCATCTAAGTCTTGTTAAGCCAATAGGTTTCATGTTTATGTTTCATTGAAGTGCTAGCCGATGAGTTATTTGGTTACTGGTCCTAAGTGTTATATCGGCTTATAAGGATTAGTATAGTTGGATAAATCTATCTATACCGACTTAATCTTATATTGTCTCGGTTAAGTCTGATCTATCAAGATTGTCTTTGATAAAGAAATGTTTGCTGATAATTGTACACAAGTTGGTTTTAGCCAATTGTAGCAAAGGCTTTATTGTTTATCTAACTACTTGAATCTATTTGTATCGGACTTCTAGCCGATCCAATTATATGACAAGCTTACAGCCGATCGTCCAGATTCCCATTAACGTCGGTTGATCTCAACAACCAAAGACGTTTAGCGCTAAGTACTAGCATCGGATCCTTTAGCCGATTCTACACTAAGCCATCGACTATTGGCAATCGGCTGACACACGCTTTTGGCACACTTGAGACTTAAGCCTACAATCGTCATCAACGCCCGGGTATCCAAGTCTCCAATAGCCGATTGTTCAACCTATCGGCCTATCGGCTAACTGCTGTTACTCAACATCTTGTCAGTTGCAGGATCAAACTAACTGGCATGTCTACACCTCATCTAGATCTAGGACCTACACTGGAGCTAAGCAGATCTTTCAGGTCTTTGTGTTTTTCGCGTCAACAACTCCCTATCCTAAAAAGACTTTATTTTTAGCATATCTCACACATACCAATAAAAATATGAAAAGATTAGAATGCTCTTCACTTTAGCAAACTCCAATGTATTTACTGCTTTAAAGATGAAGTTTTTGTAGGATAAATAAGATGGGCTAAAAATGGAGTCTTTTTGGGACAATAGGATTATAGGAGTATGTACTTATAAATAAGATTATCTTTGCCAACACATTTAGTTAAATAATAGGTTGATTTCAACCAGTACAATGTTGTGAAATTTGTCAGACTTTCGAATCCTAACATTCCTGACTACTGGCCTGATTTGATTGATCGTATAATCTACTCGTTCCGCTTGAAAATATAACTAGATAGGATTGGATTGATATGTCCAATCCAGTTTTACGTTATTATATTTTAGGACGACGGGTTTAGCAAGTTGCGAAATTCATCTATGAGAGTAGCAGACTGTCAGCTTAGCTAAGTGATAGTGACGTCTTTAGTCTAGTGCGGGTGTGCATCTAAATTTTGTGTAATACTTTGATAATTTTCTTAATTCATGCACAGGTCTTTTTGTGTATTCCGAAAAAAAAAAGGGAATTCAGGCGGACTTATGTCCATTGCGTGAACACGAAATTCTGTAAAGTCTTCTGAAGAACACTAGAAGCAACAACTTCATAGGTTAACAAGAAGTTCCAAGGCAATGCTTCAATTGTAAGATTCCTATGCACTCCTTTCATTCTTGGTGAAGCTCGATTGACCCAAAATTTAAAGCACTATGACTTCTTGCCGTACCAAAGTAATTAATGTAAGTAGTTCTCCTCGTGCAAAATCTCGCTTGATTTGGAAGAAATGAGGTTAACAAGACGATGTTAATTAGTAGTTTGCACGGAACACGAAATCACTGTCCTAAAATTTCTTTTTCCATAACAACACTGCTTCCCATAGCCTTATCAGAACAGTCAACAGTCATTTCATTTCAAACTGAACAATCAGCAGCGTCATTGAATCGCATTTACGAATTAATCATCAATCAAAACTAACATTTTACTACATTGAGCTTGCTCTTGCAGCTGTCAACGAGGAGCAGCAGCAGAATGCATGGGCATGTGTTCCATGAACGATGAATCCAAGCAGGAGATGCAGAGATGGATCGCTTGAGCTTGAAGCGTTTGACGTTGACTCGAATCAATCTCGGTGAAGTGCAGTTGAGAGCTTTGGTCCAAAATCGAGATGGGAATTTGTTCTTCCAAAGCTGGGGGGATTAATGGTGTTGCCTGCTCCATTTGCCGGGAATTGGGGAGACATGGGGTTTGCATTTAGTACAAATCACAAAGCTTTTGATGAGCATTTTGACCTCACTGACACCAGCGCACGGGCGAAGCCTTGTCCTCGAGCGATTGGAAAGGAGCAAGAACTCTCACCCCTGTGCTGAATTCTCGCGTCACTGTCCATGATCCAGTGATCATTTCTTGGATGTTTTGTTTGTGTGTTTTTGCAGTTAGTAAGATAATTGAGAAACTACTTAATGACCGGCTGTCTTGTTCTTCATTTTTATGGGTATCAGTTTAGAGATGTGATTTTTGTTTCCCTGTAGCAGTAAAAATTTCATTTTGAAATGAACATGTACTTTCCATGAATGTTTGAAAATACACCGTGTGTTTGCATATAGTAATTGAATCTAAGATGGGATTAAACTATTCAGCGTGTCTATCCAGTTTGCTAGTATGTTCAGAATCTTGCAAAACTATTTAAGAAGGTAATCTTATGGACTGTGGAAAAACAATCATTCCATGTAGAGTAGTAAGGGTAAACGATGAGTTAGCATAAGATTAAACCATGCTGACCATCGAGCAAATTGGACCGGTTTCCAGCGTGGCAACTCAAGTGCAATTAAATTTAGTGTAACAGAACTGTACTTAGAATAATAATAGCTTACCTTCCAACACTTAGGCTGTGTTTGGCTGAGGGAGCTGGGAACGCGCACAGTACTTTTCTTCCGTGCACGCTTTTCAAACTACTACACGGTGCAATTTTTTGCAAAAAGTTTCTATACAAAAGTTGTTTAAAAAAATCAAATTAATCCATTTTTGAAAAAAAATTTAGCTAATACTTAATTAATCACGCGCTAATGGATCGCTCCGTTTTCCGTGTTCACTGTGCGCGCTGGGAATGGATGGAGCCGAACACAGCCTTAGCAGTGTCTCACACGCTAGCTGATAAAAAAATGTTGAGGTATTACACTGCCTAAGGCCATCACTATCTGTAGTGTGTGTATATATATATATATTAGTGAACATCAGTGACTAGGTTTTGGATTCAGTATTAAAGAAATATACCTTGAAGTTTCATGTAGCCAAAATTACTCAGGAAGAATGAAACATTCTAAACGAACTGGAGTGTATTGGTGTATCTGGAGAGGCTAAAACAATTTTCTGAAAAAAAATCAGAAGGCTAATTGTTGCATAGTTTAATGATTGTTTTGACTGCCGTACATGAGTATTCTAAGTGTGAACTGAAAGTGACGGTGATCTGCTGAGCTTCTTGTTCTCTTTGAGACACTGATCCGGGATTAAAGAAACCTTGACAGCTTCAAATAGAGAACACTCGTTTAATGCAGAATGAAATCCTTCAGACTTGTGGGCCTCATGTAGTCAATCTAAGCATCACAAGCTTTCATATATAAGTACACATGGTGTGTAATGGATTTGCAATAGTAATCAACTGTGTCTTCACCTCACCAGCTTCATCCCTAGAAGCCATTCACTAGCTACTGAACAAGTAGTACAAGAGCATCTTTTGTCAGATTTGCTTCAGGCTTGATCTTTTCTTTGTGAGATATGGAGGAGAGAAATGATGTCAACATGGACAAGTCAGATGAGATCCTCCTGCCTGGATTCAGGTTTCATCCTACAGATGAAGAGCTGGTTAGCTTCTATCTCAAGAGGAAGATCCAGCAGAAGCCTATCTCCATTGAGCTCATCAGGCAGCTTGACATCTACAAGTTTGATCCTTGGGATCTCCCAAGTAAGCTTGCACCTACTTGTGCTTCCTTCTTGCACCTTATGAATGGATTCAAATACAAAAACTCCAAACTTTAGAAGTTCATTTTTCAAGATAGCAAGAGGAAGAGAAGATTTTCTTTGTAGTTTAAGGACATCTTAGGAACTGCAAATTTAACATAAGAGAAAAACTAACCGGCTTATGTGATGTCTAGTTGAATAGAAACTAGTGACACTTCTCTGTTGAAAGTAAAGTCACCAATATCATTTTTGTTGTAACTCACAAAGTTATACTAGTAACTCACCTTACTGCAACGTGTCTGACTTCACTAGCTTGATCATTGACAGAGCTTGCGAGCACGGGTGAAAAGGAGTGGTACTTCTACTGCCCGAGGGACCGGAAATATCGCAACAGCGCGAGGCCGAACCGGGTGACAGCAGCTGGGTTCTGGAAAGCCACAGGAACTGACAGGCCAATCTACTCAACTGAGGGTACTAAGTGCATAGGCCTCAAGAAGTCCCTTGTCTTCTACAAGGGCAGAGCTGCAAGAGGGATCAAGACTGACTGGATGATGCATGAGTTCAGGCTTCCTACACTCACCGATCCGTCACTCCCGAAAAAGCCGATCGACAAGAACATTCCACTCAACGTAAGCATTCCATTCACAATTTGTTATCGTCTTATAGAGCTGAATTCCAAGGTTATGTCAAATTCTGAAGGTGCACTGTTCTGTTTCTGAAAACAGGACTCCTGGACAATCTGCAGGATCTTCAAGAAGACCAGTTCCATGGCACAACGGGCACTCTGTCAGACTTGGGCACCTCAATTGCCTGGGGCAATTGATCCAGACATCTTCAGTACCCTGCAATCTGTGCAAGCTTCACAGTTTGCCCTGGAGAGCTCCTCCTGCTCATTGCAAGCTGCAGCAACTGCAGCTCATCAGATCACTAGCAAGTATGCTTTGCAAGGTAATCAGCAGCAGCACAAGCCTAGCAATCCACAAGATGGCTCTTCATGCAAGGTCATAAACTTCAACTGCAGTCAATCTGCAGAAGTCCAGAACTCCCAGATCATACTGCCATTTGAGGCACAAACATCGCAGAAGACCGCTACGCCGCTGCTCTTCGACACGCAGTTTGGGCAGCCTGACCAGATCAGCAGATCTGTGGTCGATTCATCTGTAAATGCAAATGGAGGAGGCATCAGCAACAAGAGCCAAGATCCATCAGCAAGAAAACCTGGCAGTGGCTTCAGCATGAACAGTGACTGGGATGGTGTGGCAAGAATCAACTTCCCATTCGATTTAGGAGCAGATTCTTCAGAAGATTGGAGGAGCAGCATACCTTGGGAATCCTTCCTTAGCCCAACTGTCCATGCTGAGATGCCACACTAGCTGCAGAGGAAGGCCAGGGGTGTTGTTACTAATATTATATTATTCAGAGATATGGATGTACAAATACAGTGAGTCACCTTCATTTGTTAGTATTTCTGTTAGCAACGTTAAAAGAAAAAGAAAAACAGGTATTGTTTCTTCAGAAGATTAGATGTACTGTACATACTGTGAGATATATTACTTGTTAACAGCAAAGCTAACAGAGAGAAGGCTACTTTGGTTATGTTGTACATACATTTTTGAGTTTCTGAGTGCTGTGAGAGTGTGATGAGTATTGTATTGTCAGTAGGAGCAATATATGTGAATTTATATGGCAGATTGCCAGCTTTAGATGGGCTATATACAAAAAAGAAAATTTTAAAAGAGGGGATATTACAGACCATGAATCTCATCCTTTCCGTATACATACCTTTCTCAACGTTGCATCAAAGCTCTACTTTCACAAAGAAAGAATTTCAGGTTCCACACATCAAACATAATTGGTAGTTTGGGACTACTTCAAATAACATTTGGAGAAAGTTATAGCCATGCGACGGTATCACGATAACTTTAATGTGGATATTGCAAACACGGCTTTGAAGAGGCACTTCTTCAGTTTTTGCCAGTTTTTCTTAGCCAAAGTAAGATCTTTAATTTATTCAGGTCAATCAGCGTGTTAAACTACACTATAGATGTGTTTGATTACTGGCCACACTTTGTCACAACTTAGAATAGACAAGTTATGACAGCCACAAAAGTGTGATGAACAAATTGCTAGCCATAAAGTATGACAAAGTTGACAAGAAAGTTAAATCTATAACATGCAAGACACAACTATAATAATGAACCAAACCCATGCCTAACAATCTGTGATAACCAAAAATGGGACGTGGTAAAGTGCGACCGGAATCCAAACACCTATATCCGATAGTTAAATTTCAAAAATGAATCGTCTTGTTCTTTCCAACTTGATAGGCATCGACATGCTGATATGACCAATTGTGCATCAAAGTATCCAACAATCTGGGCATATTTATCACCAAACGAGCTAGCCCAGCTAACAAATAGTAGTACCAAATAACAGAGGGAGTAAAACAACCACAAATCATTGAAGGGAGTGAATTAAGTCAAATAAAAAGACGGCTAACATGTAGGTGAATTCGACTAGTACCCAATGGTTCATACAGAAATTTCATAATTAAGGAACAAGGGGATCAGATGTCCCAATACTCCGACAATTATAAGATAAGAGGATTTGAAAACCCTAAACTCAAAAGGTAGGTCTCTCACATGCTAAACATCATCCGACATGAGGCAACTAGACCCTTTCATAAACCACCATCAAAAATACTCTTCACTGTGTACAAAACAGCATTGTGCAACCCTTACAAAGGAGCTCTACTTTGCGGTCTTGTCTTTGGTTTTCTGTATTTTCAGGACCTTCTTGACAATCTTCTGCTCCTCGACCAAGAAAGCACGGATGATCCTGCAGAGTTACAGTTGCAGCTAATAAGACCACAGTACAGATCTTGAAACTTTTCACATCAGAATATCTAGCATTATGTACTGACCTTTCCCTAACTGCAGTTCCAGAGAGCACTCCACCATATGGACGGTTCACAGTCCTGCGGTTCCTAGACAACCTGGATCTCTTGTACTCAGCAGGCCTCAAGTGGGGAATCTGGAGAAAATAGAACACTATGAATCCTCAAGTAGAAATATCCACGTGAAATAGCATAGGGAAGAGTAATATCAGTAATATGAAGAACCAAACGGTATCCATGCTTGTAAGTCAAGCAAAGTTCTCTATCCTGCAGTACATTTCTCAACTAGTACAAACAAACGACTCTATCCTGCAGTACATTTCTCAATTAATACAAACAAACAAACAAAGGGTTTCTGCTTGTATTAATTAAAAACGCCACTTTAGGTCCAGCAGTAGGCTAGGAAGTGAAATGACCTCGACTACTGTAATGTTGCACTAGACAAGATTGGACGTAAATGCTGAAGCCATAAATCCAAGGAGCAATAGACTTGAAATAGTAGCAAGAAGTGTAGACTATTCAGTTAGCATTTCAGAACTCCAGAGCAATTCTCTCTTAGCTACAACAGATACCACCTAAATGCCATTGGACAATGTAACAAGCACCCATTTTCAGAAGATTCACCTACTGCAAATACCTGTATTACCCATTACTAACTAGTGCATTCAATTTGGTCCATAAGCCAAATACTATTACTTGTTCATCAACAGATTTAGACAAAAGATTCAAAAGACTACAACAGCATTCCCCAATCAAATTTCGTGCAGCAGCTCCCCCATCACAATTTAATTAACCTTAAATATGAATTTCAACCCCAAATCATCTGACAATCAACTCAAAAACAAGATCTAGTTCAAGTATTAGTTCCACACTAACAGCATTAAGCTCAGCTACTAATCAGCACTAACCAGGACCGATTCATACATCGGAGATAACACTAATGACGCACAAGCTATCCACATGCGACACTAGAATCACACCCCCCCCCCCAAAAAAAAAACTAAACTAAACTAAACTACAGCGAAGAAAGAAGAAGCCGCATCCCTCACCCCCTGGATCTTCTTCCCAGTGACGGGGCACTTCGGCCCGCTCGCCCTCTTCTTCGTGTACTGGTACACAAGCCTCCCACCTGCAACAAATCCACGTCGCGAACACCATCAAAATCCACCAACCAAACAGATCGTCACGAACAGATCAAGAAACCACACCAGTCGAGAAATTCTCAAGAAAAAGAAGTAACGGATCCGTACCTGGGGTCTTGACGACCCTGGTCTGGTTCGACTTGGTCGCGTAGCTGTGACGCTTCCGGTAGGTGAGCCGCTGCACCATCTCGCCGCCGCCGCGATAAACCCTAGAAACGAGGCTGGGTGGGTGGGTGGGTGAAGGTGGAAGAGGAGGGCGAGGCGGCGGCGATAGGGGTATAAATGGTTGGCCAGGGGCGGGGCGGGGAATGGACGGCTCGGATCGGCTTGATCCGACGGTCGGGATGGTGTTGGGCTGGTTTGGCCCGTCGGCTCCTCTTGTTGGACTTTTGTGGGCTTTATCCCGAGAGCTACAGGAATTTAGGCCCGTTTTGTACTTGTATGGTGGGCTGGTTCAGGTTGCAATGAGGTTCTTTCTTTTTTTTTTATGGCAATGGGCTTCATGAAGTTTCCATTGACAAGTATGTCTGCTACTTCGTCCGAAATACTTCCTCCATCACATAATATAATAATGAATTATGTCATTTGTAGCAAAAATTAAGAAAGCAGTAAAAGACATGTGATGGTACAAAAGATAATAGGTGAAAGGATAGAGTAATACTGAAGTTGATAAATATGGAAATAAACTATTATAAAAGTGGATAGTGAAAAATAAACTAATATAAAAGTTGATAGGTAAAGAATAAAGTACTATAAATTTGAAGAAGAAAATATCTGGTCTGAACCCATTGCCTTAATGCACGGGGACTCGACCATCAACCCTTTCTTGTGACGAGCTGTGACTAAGTGCTCTGGAACCTTTTTAGGCTGTGTTCGCCGGTTAGAGTTGGGAACTAATCGCTCGTATATGTAAAACGGAACGACTCATTAACACATGATTAATTAAGTATTAATTTATTTTTTTAAAAAAATAGATCAATATGATTTTTTAGAACAATTTTTATATAAAATTTTTTTATAAAAAATACATCGTTTAGTATGAAAAGCGTATGCGTGAAAAACGGAAGAGGTGAGTTAGAAAAGGTGGGGAAGAACATGGCTTTATCATGGGATGGAGAGAGTAGTTGTCATTGTTTATTGTGACTATAATGGTTATATCATGATGTATGAAATAGACTGTTTCTAAACTTATGCGGGTTTATCATCATTTAGGTCAATCAACTCTCAAAATAAATTTTTAATCCTCAAATTTGTCCTGGGTGTCATATATAGGTCTAAATGGGCTCTAACCAGCTCCGTGCGTTGATGTGACATGCCACAATAGCGCATACATGTTAGTGAAACCCACGTGTCAGTCGCGTAGAAAATAATAAAATTAAGACAACTTTTGTCCTCTCTCTCCTGTAGGCCCCCGAAAATGTTTTAAAATTTTTTTATGTGACTAACATACAGGTACTACTGATACGCAGGTTTATCGTGACATGCTACATCTATGTATGAAATGGATTGGAGCTTATTTAAACCTGTATGACACCCAGAACAAGTTTATCTCTACTATTATAAAAATTGAAGATGTTTTCGTTGAAATTTTGGTACGTCATCCTTGTTTGAGTTGGTTTTTAATTGGTTGTATGTCGTCTGTATCCAATTCGACATGAGTCTAAAATAACTCTTATACACTCCCTTTTAGACCAACCCAATCTAATCGGTCCACACCATCCTGTCACCCCATCCCATGTGCCTTCACTCGAAGCCGCACACACCCTCCCCAGATCATCCTTTTTCTCTCTCTCTCTTTTCTCCTTTTCTTTATCCCGATTATCCTGATCCTCTCCCTCTCCTTCTAATATCCTTCCTTTTCTCCTTTTCTTTTTCGGTATTGGTAAAAATCTGCTGCCATAATTTTGAATTGATTTCAGTCAGATCTAGGACCAGTCATCTGATGGGCTTGCATCCGTACATCCATATATCTCCATCACAGGCATATGTATCCCTTCGCTTTGTGAAGATTATGGGTGCCGGGTATCCTCACGGCTAGCTTATCCGACTTACTATAGGGGATAGGTTATGACTCATGATTATGTAAACCAGCTTATGACTTGGGTGTTACGTTACCATTGATATAAGGTAACGGCCTATAGTCCAAAGTTGGTAAGATTGAGGAGTCCGACATAGAGTGTGATTGGGTCTCCGACTTGTAACCCTACCCTCCAAGACTATATAAGGAGGGTAGGGCGTCCCTTGAGGGATACACACACGCGAATACACAAAAAATACACAAACTCACAAGAGCACAAAGAGATCAAGAGATCAATAAATCACTCGGCGGATCGACTCCCCGAAACAGGAGTAGGGTATTACCTCTCGAAGAGAGGGCTTGAACCTGTCTAAATCCCTTTAGCATACTAACCCATCGTGTTTGGCACTTGACTGCTACCCCCAGATTCTTATTGCCGAAATCAAGTTTCGATAGTTGGCGCGCCAGGTAGGGGTTGTGCGTCAAGTTTTCTTCTTCATCTCGCCGACAAGCGCGATGGGATCTTCATCAGGCTTCGACGACCTCGTCTTCGCCCCCGGGCAGGCGTTTCGCTTCGGTAGCCTCGACTTCATCACCGACAAATTCGGTAAGCTCTATCTCCTCGACTCGGATTCGGACCAGTCGGGAGGGGGAAACCCCTCGGCGCCGTTCGGGTTACCAGATGACGCTGAGATCTACCACAACCTTCTGTCTTTCGAGTTGGATTCAATCCACTTGGGAGAATCTTCTTCATCATCTTCATGCTGCGATCTGGGCGCAAGGGAAATTGATGTCATACTCGAACGACTCGGGTCAAACTCGTCTACGGACCTCGATGAACACCTTAATTCCCCTGACTTCGACGACCTCTCCGACATCTCCACGGACGACATCAACAGCTCCGACTTAGACAAAGATTACTATGATCCGGCGCTCCTTGACGTCCTCATGGCCGAAGTAGTCAAGACCGACTCGGCCATGGCCCGGAGGATTGCAGAGGAGGAACGAGCCAAGCTTGAGCAAGAGCGCAAGCTGTGGAGGAGAACAAGCGCAAGGAGGAGGAGCTCAAGACGAAAGAAGAAGCTGACAAGAGGAAACGAGACCTGAGGGCGACTGGGCGCTCTGCCCATGAGGCCATATTGCAGACACGAGTCAACAACGCCAATATCTTCCAAACGCCTCAACAAAACACCGTAGCTGCCCTCACCCTCATCGACATCGTCATCGAAGCGGCACCTGCTGCGGTAACACCACTTTTAGACAAGATCAAGACCATCGTCGCGGCTACAGCCAATGGCCCTCCCTCTAGCTTCGCGCGGAGACCTACTGAGTCCATCGCCGAAACACCTGAAAGAAGCCGCCTACCACTGCTATGATCCAAAGACTACAAGAGGCCCGAGCAGAGCAAGACACCCGTCAAGTCCAAGGACCCTCCCCACAACGCAGCATGGAAGCATCAAGAACAATCGACCGACTCTCATGAGAGAGGTCATGGTCGACCACCCGTCCACGATCGGATTCGTCGCAGCTACAACTCCAACCATCCAAGCAGCTCCCGAAGGCCCCCGTCGAGTGACTTGAGGGAGGTCCTTGACCGGCGCCATCGGGAGCGTGACCGACGCTCTTATGAAGACCGAAGGAGATCGCCCGACGACTACGACGATGGAGTGCCCGCGTTCACTCGGGACTTGCGTCGAGTGGATTGGCTGAATGGCTTCAAGCCCACTGGGATCGACAAGTACGACGGTAAAACCGACCCCGAATCATGGTTGACCGTGTACACCCTCACCATCCGCGCAGCGGGAGGAGACAGCAAGGCCATGGCCAATTACCTGCCCGTTGCTCTCGCCGATTCAGCTAGGAACTGGCTCACGAGTTTGCCAAGAGGCTCGATTGACTCGTGGTGCGAGCTTCGAGACCACTTCATCGCCAACTTCCAGGGTACTTTCGAAAGGCCTGGGACCGACTTCGATCTATATAACGTGTTCCAGAAGCCAAACGAATCGTTGAAGGACTACATCTGGTGCTTCTCGAAAAAGCGGAACAAGATCTCCAACATCACCGATGACGTCATTATAGCCGCGTTCCAGAAAGGCGTCCACGACGAGTTGCTGATCGGCAAATTTGGGTGCAAGCCACCGAAGACGGTCAAGCAGATGTTCGAGACAGCTAACTCCTACGCCAAATCCGACGATGCAATCAAGGCCTCACGGCAAGACAGGCACGACAAGAGGGACGACAAGCAATCCGGAGTCAGCTGGCGTCCTAAGAAGGACAACAGCAACAACAACAACAACAATGGCCAAAAAGATCACAAGCGTAAGCCCGAGGATCTGGTCGCCACGACGTCGAACTACCAACAACAGCGTCCCCGAGTCGTCGCCTACGACAAGATCATGAACGCTCAGTGCATGCATCACCCAAATCACAAACACGCGGCCAAGGATTGTTTCATCTACAAGCAGTTCGCTGAGCAGTACGCAGCTCAACTACGCCAGAAGCCGGCGGATGAAGCCGGCACATCAAGACCCAAGAGGAACGACCTGGCTGGCAGCTCAGAGCCTTTCCAAGACCCCATGGGTGAGCTAAACCACTTCTTCGGGGGACTGCTGGCGTACGAGTCCAAGAGGAAGCAAAAGCTGACCGACAAAGAAGTCAACGCGACACAACCCGAAGTCCCACACTACCTACGATGGTCGGAGGTGGCTATCACGTTCAACCGCTCGGATCACCCTGACCGAGTGGTTCACCCGGGGTGGTATCCCCTGGCACTAGACCCGGTGGTTCGCAACATCAAGCTCAAGCGCGTCCTCATCGATGGCGGCAGTGCCCTTAACATCCTCTTCGCCAAGACGCTGGACGAGATGCAGATCCCAAGAGCAGAATTGAAGCCAAGTTCAGCCCCCTCCCATGGAGTCATCCCGGGGCTGTCATCTACACCACTCGGGCATATCACCCTTCCGGTCACCTTCGGCGTTCAGGAGAACTTCCGGACAGAGAACATCACCTTTGAGGTTGCCGACTTCGAAGCGGCTTACCATGCGATCATCGGAAGACTTGCGCTCGCCAAGTTCATGGCAGTACCACACTACACTTATCTCATCATGAAGATGCCCGGTCCCAATGGAGTTATCACCCTGCGCAGCGACATCAGGCAAGCCTTCACTTGCGACAAGGAAAGCTGCGACATGGCCCAAACTCGTGAGAGATTACGCGGCCAACAAGAAGTCCGACTGGCTGCATCGACATCTGGAGAAGGCGAGATCCCCGCGAAGAAGATAGCTAAGTTGGGAGAAGGCGACGCCAAGACGAAGAAGATTTCCCTTGACCCCTCTGATCCTTCTAAAACTGCTGTAATAGGCGCGGAGTTAGATCCCAAATAGGAAAGCGCGCTCGTCACCTTCCTCCAGAATAATAAAGATATTTTTGCTTGGAAATCGTCTGATATGCCGGGTATTCCTAGGGAGGTGATTGAGCACTCATTAAACGTCAAAGATGACGCGAAACCTATAAACAACGACTCTGCCGCTTCGCCCAAGATCGAAAAGATGCCATCAGGAGGAACTTGCCAAGCTCTTGGCTGCTGGATTTATCAAAGAGGTTTACCATCCTGACTGGTTAGCCAACCCGGTCCTGGTTCGGAAGAAGACAGGACAATGGCGCATGTGCGTGGACTACACCGACCTCAACAAATCCTGCCCCAAGGATCCTTTCGGATTGCCCCGTATTGATCAAGTCATCTATTCAACAGCCAGCTGCGAGCTTCTAAGCTTCTTGGATTGTTACTCGGGTTACCATCAGATCAGCCTGAAGGAGTCCGACTGCCTGAAGACATCATTCATCACCCCGTTTGGAGCCTATTGCTACATCATGATGCCTTTCGGCCTGAAGAACGCCGGAGCCACCTATCAGCGTATGATCCAGAGATGCCTTCAGACCCAGCTCGAGAGGAACGTGGAAGCCTACGTCGACGATGTCGTCATTAAGACCAAGCAGAAGGAAGACCTGATCGCCGACTTAGAAGAAACCTTCGCAAGTATTCGAGCCTTCAGAATGAAGTTGAACCCGGAGAAGTGCACTTTCGGTGTGCCATCAGGCAAGTTGCTCGGCTTTATGGTGTCTCATCGCGGCATTGAAGCAAATCCAGAAAAGATCAACGCTATCCGGAGCATGAAGCCCTCGAGTACCCAGAAGGACGTCCAGAAGCTCACTGGTTGCATGGCGGCGCTGAGCCGATTTGTTTCCAGACTTGGTGAATGAGGTATGTCTTTTTTCAGGTTGTTGAAGAAGACGGACAATTTTCAATGGACCACCGAGGCTCAGAAAGCTTTTGAAGACTTCAAGGAGTTCCTCACAACGCCACCCGTGTTGGCTTCACCTCACCCTCAAGAACCTCTATTGCTCTATGTTTCCGCAACTCACCAGGTGGTCAGCATGGTCTTGGTCGTCGAACGCGAGGAGGAAGGACGAGCTCAGAAGGTTCAAAGGCCGATCTACTTTGTCAGCGAGGTGCTGGCAGGAGCCAAAACCCGCTACCCTCAGGTACAAAAACTGTTATATGGAGTTCTAATTATTGCTAGGAAGCTGGCCCATTATTTTCAGAGTCACTCGGTTACCGTGGTCACGTCCTTTCCACTCGGTGATGTCATCCATAACCGGGAGGTTACTGGGCGCATTGCGAAGTGGGCTCTGGAGTTGATGCCACTGGATATTACTTTCAAGGTGAGGACGTCTATAAAGTCTCAAATCTTGGCGGATTTTGTGGCCGAGTGGACCGAGCGACAAGAAGATGTACCTAGGGAGGAGCTGCAGTACTGGACCATGCACTTTGACGGATCTAAAAGAGTCACCGGCTTAGGAGCGGGAGTTGTGTTGATTTCCCCGACTGGGGAGAGGCTACGGTATGTTCTTCATATTCACTTCCCGGCCTCACATAATGTCGTCGAGTACGAAGCTTTACTTCATGGCCTACGAATCGCTGTGTCGCTTGGCATACGACGGATGATTTTATGAGGAGACTCTTAGCTGGTGGTCAACCAAGTAATGAAAGATTGGTCCTACTTGAATGATACCATGGAGGCCTACCGACAATAAGTTCGCAAACTTGAAGACAAGTTTGATGGACTAGAGTTATCCCACGTCTTGAGAAATAACAATGAAGCGGCAAACAAGTTGGTGCAGTTTGGGTCCAAGCGAGAAGTAGCCCCGACTAATGTTTTCATGGAGCATCTCTATGAGTCGACTGTTGCTAAAAAATCAATCCCCAACGAAGAAGCCGCAGACCAAGTTGCTATGCTCAACGCCGACTGGAGGACACCGTTCATCAAGTTTTTAACTCAGCAGACCGGGATGATGCGGAACGAGTCCGACGTCGCAGTCAAAGCTACGTCATGGTCGATTCGGAATTATACAAGAGAAGCCCCTCTGGAGTTTTGATGAGATGCGTCACGCCTGAGGAAGGATGACAATTGCTACAAGATATTCACTCAGGTATATGCGGCAGTCACGCTGCGGCACGCACTTTGGTGGGCAAGGCCTACAGGCAAGGTTTTTTCTGGCTCACAGCGGCCTCCGACGCTGACAAGGTGCTCTGCACGTATGAAGGTTGTCAGTACTTCGCTCGGCAAAGCCATGTCTCAGCCCAAGAGTTACAAACAATCCCTTTATCATGGCCTTTACCCGTATGGGGCTTGGATATGGTTGGTCCTTTCAAGAAGGCTCCAGGAGGATTCATGCATCTGTTCGTCGCGATTGACAAGTTTTCCAATTGGATTGAGGCTAAGCCGGTTGCTACAATAACTGCAGATAAGGTGCGAGATTTTATTCTAAACATTGTGTACCGGTTTGGTGTTCTGAACAGAATTATAACCGATAATGGGACCCAATTCACTGGAGGCGTTTTCAAGGAATTTTGTGAAGACTTCGGCATCAAGATTTGCTATGCATCGGTGGCACACCCCAGAAGCAACGGACAAGTCGAACGCGCCAATGGTATGGTTCTTCAAGGCATCAAGGCCCGAGTGTTTGATAGGCTACGTCCTTATGCTGGAAGATGGGTTCAAGAGTTGCCTTCGGTACTGTGGTCACTGCGGACTACACCTAGTCGGGCTACCGGCCAATCTCCTTTTTCTTGGTTTATGGGGCCGAAGCAATGTTGCCGAGTGAGATGGAGTTTGAATCTCTTCGAGTTCGCAGTTTCAATGACGAATGCTATGATCAAGACAGAGTTGATGACTTGACCCGACTGGAAGAGGCTCGTGAGGTTGCATTGGTTCAGTCGGCAAGATATCTTCAAGGACTTCGGCGTTATCATAATCGCAACGTTCGGTCACGAGCTTTCATTGTTGGCGACATGGTTCTACGCAAAATTCAGACTACAAAAGACAGACACAAGTTATCTCCGCTATGGGAAGGCCCTTACATAATCACTGAGGTCACTCGGCCAGGAGCGTATCGCTTGAAGCGTGAAGATGGGACCATGGTGGAGAATTCTTGGAATATTGAGCACCTTCGTCGATATTATACTTAGACTTATTGTATCATGCTCTTCTCGACTGCCGACTTCAAGTAAGATGACTTCTTGAGTTGTCAGTCGGGGGCTACACATATCAATAAAATATGATGTTCTTTTTATCAGTAATGACTTGTTCATACTTAGTTTATCATTGTTTACTGTTCTGGTTTGAGTTCAGCAAGTAAGGACTGAAAATTTTTCGATGGCCTAATCGAGCCTAGGCTTGGTGACAGTCGGATGAAAATTTTTAAGAATTTACATGCGAAGACTCGGATTAGGGCATGAGCATAAATAAATTGAGAAATTACAAGTCATATCTCTACAATGTTTACAACAGCTAATCTACCCTTGGAAGTTTTCTACCATGTCAGCAGCAATCTTTTTGGTCATCTCTTGTGCTTCATTAATCAGCTCTAAGGCCTGCTCATCGGTGGTACCATCAGCGAAGCCTTCTCCTATGGAGTTTATGTCTACCCGAGGATAGAGCGACTTCATCATGGCCAATGTTTGACTAGCACTCATAACAGCAGCATCCGTAATATTTTCTATATACTTCTTCGGTGCTGTTCTGAGCTTATTAAAGACTTCAACCGCGTCCAAAGAACTTGTCCCGAGGCCGTTTTCGTAGAGCGCCGACAATATTGGCGTGGCTGCATTGGCGATATCGTCTCTAACTCTTTCGGCCCTCCGGACTTTTTCGACAAAGACTTCTAATTGAGCTTGGGATTTTACTCTATTAGCTACAGATTTGATATGAGTCAGATTACATGAATAACCAAGATCAGATGGATCGAGAAGTATAAGTTTCAGTGGTAACCTTCAATTTCCTCTAAGGCCTTGTTCTTGTCAGACTCAAGCTTGACATTGTCAGTTTCTGCCTTCTTCAATTGAGCCTTGAGGGAGTCGATCTCAAATACATTGGCTACAGCATGAAGATTTGGAATCATCAAGTATCGATTAGATTACAAAAAAGCAAGACAATTTGATTTCTATTACCTCCGATTAAACCACGAAGTTCTAGGTTTATATCTCGAAGCTTATTGATTTCCTTCCTCAAGATGACCTCTCGAGCCGCTGCTTCTTCTCTAGCTTCCTTGAGTTTTTGCTGGATGTTCTCTAGAGAGTTGACGTGAGGCACCAGCTTCTCGAGAGTGTCTGACTTGGCCATCGAGCGACGATGAATTCTCTGCATTATAAAGATTGAATCAGTCAGCTGCACAAGGTTATATGGACGAGATATGAGAAGATTATACATACATTCATCAGCCGGGTAGCTTCATTGAGGCTGGCAATGAGCATGTTGCGTTCTTCGGCTTCTTTTTCCTTGTTCAACACGATGCCCTGCCTTTTGCTTTTAGCATCCCGCCACTCAATTTTTATTGGAGGAACTGAGTCTTCTGAAGACTTCAGCAGGGTAATCTCCTCCTCTTCGGTTGCTTGCTCTAAGGATGACAAATGAGAAGGATGTCGAAAAATATATTCAAGACAAGAGTCTGAAGACTATTTGAAGCTTACCTGTCCTTGGAGCTGGGTCCTCGACCGGCGTTTCTAGACTACATGAGCTCTGTGTGTCCTTGTCCGGCTGGTTTCCAGTCGGGGCATCCTGGCTGGCAGTCGGGGGCTCCTGCACAGGAGTGTCCTCACTCGAGAGAGGGTCCTGAGACCCTTGTTCTGCAGATTTTGGCTCTTCTGGCACTGCAGGTTGGCTTGTTTTTTCTGTCTGCCCGGTGGGATCTATATCTTATGGTTTTCTGAAAAAGAAGATGAAGATAGTGAAGACAAGTTTATTTTCAGCAAGAAGATAAGTTTGGATAAGCAAAGAGATACCTGTTGGATTTCCTGATCTTTGGAGCAGATCGTGTGGATGGCTTCGGAGAAGTTATGTTCGTCTTCGGAGTCTGAATTTCTTTAGTATCTTCGTCCGAGACATCTACAACTAGCCTTCTCTTGCTAGCCCGTTTGCTGGTTTCCTCCTCGCCAGCGATTCTCTTGTTTTTGGTCTGCGGTTTGATTTTTGGGCTGCCTGCTGGCTTCTTAGTATTTGGCTGAGCAGGTGCATCTTCGTGGAAGACCTTGTACGGCCTGTAGATGACCAGAGCGTTTGCCTGCAAGCAGTACTATTAAGATGCATTGGAAGGTAGAAACAAAGTAAAGAATGATACAAGTTGTAGAGTCTACTTACCGGAGGAGGTGGTCGAAGAAGACTAAAGGGAGCAACTGGCAGCTCGTTGCTGTACTCTACCGCGATTCCAGAAGAGAAGATCTTGTACATGCGAGCGCACTAGACCTGGAAGTTCAGAGATTCGCGGTCCTCTCGGTTGGGGTCACTCTGGCCTTCATACTCGAAGGCTGGCTTTGACCTTTCCTTGATAGGAGCCAGTCGGAATTTTATGAAATGCCGAGTGATCTGTTCTCCTTGGAGGCCTTTATTCTTCAGCTCGAGGATCTTGGCTAGGAGGTTGTTCGAGTCAATCTAGTCTTGCCCTTTTGGCATAGTGTTCCAGTTGGCCCGTTGGATGGGTGGAAGGCCGATAAATTCGAGCAAGCTGGGAGCTGGGTTCGAGATGTAGAACCAATTTGTATGCCAGCCCTTATTGGAGGATTTTAGAGGAAGAGGGAAATAATATTTGTGGAGAGTTCCGCGAAGCTGAAAACCGGCGCCACCAACAACGCAGGGATTGTCCTTATTTGGGTGTGCCTTGAGAGAAAACATGCGACGGAAAAGATTGAAATGTGGGTGGATACCTAAGAAGGCCGCGCATACATGGATGAAGATGGCGATATGTAGCACGGAATTTGGGTTCAGATGGTAGAGTTGGAGCTCGTAATATTCTAAGATGCCACGGAAGAAATCGCAAGTTGGAAGACCAAACCCACAGTAAAAGAAGTGGGTGAAGACAACGATCTCACCGGTGTTTGGGGTCGGGAATTCTTCGCCGAACGCCGGACGCCAACCGATGATCTCCTTGGCCGGAAGAACTCCGTCCTTCACCATCTCCCGCAGGGTTGATTCCTTCACGTCAGAAGTAGCCTATTGGTCGAAGGGGATTTCTCTCTCCTCAGCCATGGATGCGAGCTGGGGAAGTTGAATCTGGCGCTGGGAGTGGGGATTTTTTGAGGGAAATGCTGGAAGTTGGTTGTGCGCGAGGAATCCTGATGGGGCTTGAGCTTCCGGATGGATGGATTTGGATGAGTACGAGTTCTAAGTTTCTACGAAGAGCCTGTGAACAGGAGCGCGAAAGGGGAATTTTTTGGAAGATGAAGCGACGGGGAAGACAACGGCGCTTCAGCGATTTTAGGGTATCGCTAGGTTTTCTCGTGTTTGGGCCGAGACCCATGAGAAACTTACGGCCCATATTACAGGTGTGGCTTGACACGTGTCTCTAGGGACTTAAGCAGATTTGCTCTGGCAATATGCGCGTGTCTCATTGCCCAATACCTTTAAAATCCTTCCATACAGCAGTTACACAACTTTTTGAGGGTTGGTACGATGCAACTTGGAAGGTGACAATCAATAAAGTTTTTTATATCTGTCCTGGTAACCTTTTTATAGGTTGCAGAAGCTGTTTGGTTTTTTAAAAAACATTTGATTTTCTATTATATCAATGCTATTTTGCCACCATGGTGTGCTCTTTTTATTAAGACCAATATTATGGCTGGAGCTATTTAATATTTTGGTCATATTTTTCAGATGACTGATGAATTATGAGTTTATTAACTCAGATTTTCTATCCATGAGAGTTGGTTGAGTTGTTTGTTCCGAAATGGTTCGGGCAAAACGACTCGGATAAGCATGAGCTTGCCAAGTACTCGGATTCATTATACACTATGCCTTGATTATAAGGTTATGTGTTATATGACTTTTTATGATTGCTTTTGACTTAGGCTAGGCATTTATTTAACTCAGGAGAGAATGATTATTATAGTTCTTGACTATATGCTTAGTTTGTTTAACTAAACACATAGTCGGGGGCTACACCTAATTAGGTGCATCAGTCGATGCACCTAAATATCTATTTTTGAAATTTTTGAGATGTTTTCAGCCCTTCACAGCCTTTTTTGGATAATAAAGCACTCGGGAGACTCAGGCAGAGGTGATGGAGACACTCGGCGATGGAAGCACTCGGCTAAGGAGTCACTCGGCTGTGTGTTATTCTGGTTCGAGGCAAGATTATCTCGTCGACTGTGAAGGTCTCGGAGGCTACTGTGTAGATTATGGGTGCCGGGTATCCTCATGGCTAACTTATCCGACTTACTATAGGGGATCGGTTATGACTCATGATGTAAATCAGCTTATGACTTGGGTGTTACGTTACCATTGATATAAGGTAACGGCCTATAGTCCAAAGTTGGTAAGATTGAGGAGTCTGACATAGAGTGTGATTGGGTCTCCGACTTGTAACCCTACCCTCCAAGACTATATAAGGAGGGTAGGGCGTCTCTTGAGGGATACACACACGCGAATACACAAAAAATACACAAACTCACGAGAGCACAAAGATATCAAGAGATCTATAAATCACTCGGTGGATCGACTGCCCGAAACAGGAGTAGGGTATTACCTCTCGAAGAGAGGGCCTGAACCTGTCTAAATCCCTTTTGCATACTAACCCATCGTGTTTGGCACTTGACTGCTACCCCCAGATTCTTATTGCCGAAACCAAGTTTCGACACGCTTCTTATTCTTTTTCTTTTTTTCTTTGCTTCTTAGTCAACGCTATTTTGATATATAACAAACATCAATAATTAATAATTCGTAACTCGACACCTCATATACAGTGAATATTAGCATAGTTACAATGTAAGTATTAAAATTACAATGTAGTTTTAAAATTTACAGTGTATTTTTTAAAATTTACAATGTAATTATAATGTAGTTACAGTGTAAATTTATGTAATTTATATTTGACTGTTTTAAAATTTGTGGCACCATAAATATGGGTACTACTTTCTTTTTTTTCTCTTCCAAATTTGCCTCCTTATAAATATTTTTCAAGTGTGTATGTGGTAAGTTTGTTATTTTGCAAATGCTTTTCATGTACAGTTAAAATCCTTCACTAATTGAATAATTAAAATTTCAATCTTTGGTCGATGAGATAAAGCAGAATACACATGCGTCAACTTATGAAGTAGCCACCCAATCAATTTGTGAGGCTATAAAAAGGTGTACATCAAGGATTCTTTGTGTGATGACGTATGAAGCGAGCACAACAGGGTTCAACGCTATATATGATTTCTGACTTTGTTTTGCTATTGTTTTGTTTGTCTTGTTTTGGATTGTCGTTTAAATTAACAGAGTTTTTATTAATCGTGAAAATTGTCTTCACTTATTGCAATGTATAGGTATTTTTGCTAATAGACATAAAAATGTATTTTGAGAGTTGAGAAAACTAGATTACACACAAGTTTAGGGATTACTAGTGCACTTACTCATTTAATTTGTTCATATGGTGTACTTTTAGGTTTCTTTACATTTTTAATCTTTTTTAGAAAACGAGCGGTTGAAGTTGAAAGATGGATACTATAACCAATAAGTGTTTGAAAACGGAGGAATGAAATATTTCTTAGAAAAAAAGGGACATGTTTTAGTGAAGCATATAAAGTCATTTAAGGCTTTAAACTGTCATGACTATGGTCAAACATATATCTACGTACATTCTCAGTGCATTGATTTATTGTTCAGTTCGTTGGACAACATCGATGATGGGTAGGTGCCGATGGGCCATGTCAAGAGAGAACGAGCTAACAACTACGAAAATTGTAGCTCAACATCATGCCATCATGGTGGTAATAAATAAAAGGCATCTTTTTTCTTTTTTGAACGAACCTAAACTAAAGGAATCTGAATACAAAATTTACATGGCATTTGAACCACACCTCGATCGCCAAGGTTAATACGAAACACTTATATATCAGAGATTGCGTTAGACTTGTCAATATAAATTTAATTGCAGTACTAGAGAGCACGTGAGAGATGTATAACTAGTGACATGATCATATCGCTAGCATTGGCCCGGCCCACGTACGTACGCGTGTACGGGACTTCGTCTCATTGCTTTCATCTGATCAACATCTCGTAATTAATGATGTCGCAAAGATATAAATCTACATATATACTTATATTGTTAATTCTTTGCTACTGATCGTCGACATCGTCTAGCTAGATAACCTGAAAAAAACCTCCCGTTTCATACGACATGTCAAAAAGGTAACCAGAATCAGGGTACTGGGTATGATCGTTTTATCTCTTTTATCGGTATCAAATGTCGTATCATTGAGACAATATCAAAATTTTTAAATCTATACCTAATAATGATAAAAAAGTACGCAAGGATTTCGGTGAAAATTTTCGTCTATCCTCACAAAAATTTTTTCGTCCGCAACCTCCTGAGTCCAACACCCAAAAATCATCCCGAGTCCGCATCAAATAACACACAAAAATTAAAACCAATTCTTGTTACATCAGAAGAACTTGCATACAACATACAAAAATTGCTTACAAAATTTCCTCAAATTAGATCCCAAATACAAGAATTAAAGAACGACAAACAAAGAAAAAACCCAAATCGAACAAAAATCCAGTCACAGGAGTCATGGTATCATCGGTTTCGATCTTCGGCCGCATATGGCATGATTCGTCGCGTGCGCTCCCAATTAGCTTCGCATCGTCGTCAGACCTCGCCAGCGACACGAGCTGCATGAGTTTGCCGTCATCAAGCTTCAGCCGCCGCCGTTGCCTTTGAGCTGCCGCCGCTGCCTCCCAAGGCCAAATCTAGCGAGGAACGAGATGACGGTGGCACCCCGACGAGGAGGAAAGGGGCCGACGGTGGTGGAAGGGAGGGTGCTGGTAGGGGAAAGGGGAGCGGCGGAGAGAAAGTGGCGACGCCGGTGGGGGGAGGGGAGGAGAAGCGGTGGAGAGGGAGCAACATCGCCGATGGGGAAAGGGAAGGGGAACGGCCCGTGGTGGGGGGAAGGAGGGGGAGCGGCAGCCTTAGCTCACCGTGCATGGATGCCTCATCGCCGTCACTTTGCGAGAAACCACCGTCCTCGTCGCTCCGCCGGAAACCGCCATCGCCGTCCCCATTTGAGGATAAGAAACGGGATCGGGAGAGGAAAAAGTGAAACTACGGTTAGGGTTTTTAGGCACCGGCAGTTTTGATGGATTTGGAACCGATCAGAGCCATCCATCAAAACGAACAGCTTGGATCGATCCCGTGTCGGGCCGGCCTCCATCCTCGGGCCACAATACTGCTGGGCCGTGCACGCTTTATGGGTTGCGCGCGCGAATGGCCTAGCAGGCCGGTGAGGTCCAATGGGGATTTTTTTTGTTTCTTTATTTAGGAATATATTTTTTAAAGGGCTCCTATTATGAAAAACTAAACCTTAATCATATAATATTTTTATACTTGTTATAATTTTAGTTTACCCGTTGCAACGCACAGGTATTTTTTCTAGTTAGAAACAAAAAATTATATGATTTATACTACATGTGTCAGTGTTATAGATAAGGCATACCCAATAGTCTTGGGTTAGGCTTGACGGGGCCCACCATATACCAAGCCTTATACAGAATCATGCTTCATATACGGGAAGTGTTCCGGATAAGGAAGAAAAAATAGAGTTCTAGTTGGATACTACAATGACTGCTCGGATCGTATCCATACTTATCTTCCTAGTTCTACTTGGACAAGAGCACTTTCGAGGGTATAAATACAACACCCCATAGGAGGAGAGGAAAAGGAGCCAACAAAAGCCAACAGAAGCCAACATAGGCCAAGTTAGGATACAAGCCAATACAGATGTAGACAAACCCAATTTTGGAGCCACAAAGACCAACAAGAGGGATCTAGAGCTACCTACAATCTCGCCGAGTTCATATTCGAGGAAGAAGACTACGCTAGCCATCGACTACATGTTCGAGCTCCATGCCGCCAAGCCGACGTCTTAGATCATCTTAAATATTATACTCGTGTGATATCAATATATAAAGGCAACACCGGCTTCGTCCAACAGGAATAGGGTTATTACTTGTGAGTTAAGGGGCCCGAACCTATATAAAAATCTCTGTCTCTCGTCTCTTTTACCTTAATCCCGCGTATACCCTGGTTCCAACGATCTCCATACTCTACAAATACTATGGTCGGTGTATAGCCCATTGACAGTGGAGCGCTAGGTAGAGGGCTTGGTGCTTCAAAGTTTCAACGAGATGAGTTTCTAGACAACAAAACTCTTCGACGACTTTGGCTTTGGGAGATACGACCCAACCGAAGTGCGTTCTCCTATAGATCGAGACTCTCGTCATCTCAATCTTCACCAAGATATTGCCCTATGAATTTTTTGATGAGGGATACTTCAACGACTTTGGCCCTAGAGATCTGACCTGACCAGAGCACGTTTCTCAACTAGATCGGAATCATCGCCGCTAATAATTGCATCTATCGAGATCGTCCAACCTTCAAGACGATGCTGCCCCGGAGAACAACGGTTCAACATTGTCGGTCATAAGACCTTGGTCTGTGCCAACTACCCCAGAGCTGACATCATTGCCACGGAAAGCAACAGTTCAATATCGTCGATCACGAAGCTTCAATCCGGGTCGACTATTTTCGAGTTGGTTAGCATCGCTAATCAAGGTAATTAGTATATTAATTTTTTAAATTGATCTACTGATTTCATAGATAATCTAGCATGTATCTACAAAGGTACACAATATTTCATACAATTTACCATACCTATTTCCTGATCCATAATTTATTATGTTTACCTACAACATATTTTTTATACAATATTTATTGTGCGAGCGTTTTCTATGTTAAGCCGACTACAGTCTAATACTGAAGGCTCGCTTTGTTCCTTACGTGTAAATCATGCTTGTTTACGGTTTACATAGTACCCGATATTTAATCTAAATATGCTTATTATATCCTGACTATACTAGAAGATTTATACAATTCTCCGAGTATGTACTCGGTGTTCTCTGTTATATATCTTGCCTTGTAGAGAATATTTTTTAAGAATAATCGAGCACTCTAGTAGACAGAGGTCGAGTACACCCCATTGTCGAGAACGTTCTCGAACGAACGAGTAGTTGTTGGACCAAACCTACTAACAGAGACAGACAACCTATCTCACATCTAGTTCTGGTCACAACCCGGTCTATTTGTAAAAAGTTTTCTACGTACAATCTCCTCGCGAACGTTGTCGGCTTGATCACCCGACATGATTGTCAATGGACGTCCGATATGCTTATAAGTTAGGTATGTGAGTCATGCTGGCCACATGAGATGCATATGTAATAACCAACTCAAGCACCCCTAAAAGTGGTCGAGGTATAACTACACCTGGTCCTCGATCAGCGTGGTAACAATCTCGTCAACTCCCCAAATTTTCCATGAGTGGTCTAGTACGACTACACATCTGGTTCTCAACCAACGTGGTAGAGATCTCACCAACTCTTCAAAACTTCTACAAGTGTTCAAGTACGACTACACACCTGGTTTTCAACCAGCGTTGTGGCGATCTCATCAACTCTACAAAACTTCTAGATGTGGTCGAGTACGACTACACACCTAGTTTTCAATCAGCGTTGTGGCGATCTCACCAACTCCACAAAACTTCTAGAAGTAGTCGAGTACGACTACACATCTGGTTCTCAACTAGCATGGTAGCGATCTCGCCAACTCTTCAAATCTTCTATGAGTGGTTAAGTACGACTACATATCTGGTTCTCAATTAGCGTGGTAGCGATCTCGCCAACTCTCCAAATCTTCTACGAGTGGTCGAGTACGACTACACACCTAGTTCTCAACCAGCGTGGTTGCGATCTCGCCAACTCTCCAAATGTTCTGCGAGTGGTCGAGTATGACTACCCATCTGGTTCTCGACCAGCGTGGTAGCGATCTCGTCAACTCTCCAAATTATTTGCGAGTGGTCGAGTACAACTACCCACTTGGTTCTCGACCAGCGTTGTAGCAATCTCTCCAACTCTCCAAACCTTCTATGAGTGGTCGAGTACGACTACACACCTAGTTCTTGACCAACGTTGTAGCGATCTCGCCAACTCTTCAAACTTTCTACAAGTGGTCGAGTACGACTGCACACCTGGTTCTCGACCAGCGTTGTAGCGATCTCGCCAACTCTCCAAACCTTCTACGGGTGGTCAAGTACAATTATACACCTAGTTCTCGACCAGCGTGGTAATGATCTCGCCAACTCTCCAAATCTTCTAAGAGTGGTCGAGTACGATAATACACCTGGTTCTCGACCAGTGTGTGTGGTGTTCCTACCATCTTCATCAATCTGTGTAAGTTTTTAATACAAATCAAATGTGCAATATTTATCCGTGGATCATTTCTTCTCATATCGCTACTAGTTGGAGTTGTTTCTTATCGAACTATTACATTAAATCTAACCAATCATCGGGTCTTATCACCTTGGCCGGGGACGCTTGGCACTATGGGCTAGTCGGACGCTAAGAATCAAACGATTATGTCAGAGTACCCACTATAACGTATTAACTAGTTGTGTAATCGGGAATTGGTTTTCCCAACTTCACAACTGGGGGCTAGGAATTCGCTTCTTCATCTTAGTTTGTTATGAAATTCAAGTTGCTTTTGTGAAAAAAATTTCCATAAAAACCAATGGCTAATCTGTAAGTTGATTTATATCAGTTTATATATATATATATATATATATATATATATATATATATATATATATATATATATATAGAGACACACACACATATATATGTTGATTTATATCAGTTTATATATATATATATATATATATATATAGAGACACACACACATATATATGTACATACATACATATACATCTTTTACGTCATTTATTACAGTATTTTGTCCAATAAACCCCTTTTGTTTCATAATGCCGCAAACCGAATTCATTTCATATCGATCTATTACGTTAAAGCTGACTAGTTACCGGGTCTCAGCACCTTGGCCGGGGACGCCTGGCACTGTGAGCTAATCGGATGCTAAGGGTCAAATAGCCATGTCAGAGTACCCACTGTAACTTATTAACTAGCCGTGTACTCGGGAATTGGTTTTCCCAACTTCACGACTGGGGGTGGGAATTCGCTGTTTCAATTCGGTCAAATATGAAAAATTCAAGCTATTTTTATGGAAATATTTTCCTTTCCACAAAACTACCTAAAGGCTAGGGACTGTATTTAACTCTGTTCAGCTGAGGGCAGCTCTAGTGAGAGTACTCGTTTATTAGCACACATACAGTTAATTTGTTTTCAATATTTTCAGTTTATATCATATTACTTCCAAGCTTTCGCTCGGGAGCTTTTCTATCTAACAATTTGTTTTGAGAATTGATTTCAGAAAAATCAGATATCAGAGCAATTAGATTTCTTGAGTAAAAGAGACTAGTTGGAGGCTTTATAGTAGTCGGCATCTTGTCTTGACTCAATAAAGCTCAAACCGATAATTCTTGTACTCGATTAATAGACATATATTGGTCTCAGGGTAGACAGTAATCAAAATTTATTTCAGACTAGATGGATGTTGAATTAGTGAATTCAAGTTCAAGTCGATTTCTCGGTTCAAGGGAAGAGAAGGACCTTGTCACGTACTCTGCACTAGCTCGGTTGCCCGAGAACGATCGAATGAGTTCGACAAGGGTACTGGATAAAGTGATGGTGTGCCCGCCGGGATGGTATCTTTTGACTTCAATCCAAATTTAACTGATGGTTATGTTCTCAGTCAAGACTAGGCAGGGAACTTAGTCACATACTCTACATCTTCTCGGCTGTCCGAGAATGGTTAGGTGAGTTCGACAACTATTTTCCTAAGGTCTTCGGTGGAGAACACCAACTCGTTCATTTGCTCTGAAGTCGGGGGCTACTGTCAGTGTTAGATATATGGTATACCCAATAGTTTTGGGTTGGGCTTGGCGGGGCGCACCATATACCAAGCCTTATGCGCAATCATACCTCATATACGGGAAGTGTTCCGGATAATGAAGGAGAACCAGAGTTTTAGTTGGATACTACAAGGACTATTCGGATCGTATCCATACTTGTCTTTCTAGTTCTAATTGGACAAAGGAACATCAGAGGGTATAAATAGAAGACCCCTTAGGAGGAGAGGAGGATGAGCCAACAGAAGTCAATGGAAGCCAACATAGCCCAAGTCAGAATACAAGCCAATACAGATCTAGACAAACCCAATTTGAAAGCTATAGAGGTCGACAAGAGGGATCTAGAGCTATCTCCAATCTCGTCGAGTTCATATTCGAGGAAGAAGACTACGCTAGCCGTCTACTACGTGTTGGAGCTCCATGCCGCCAAGCCGACGTCGACTAGATTAGATCATCTCAAATATTGTACTCGTGTGATATCAATATATAAAGGCAACACCGGCTTTGGCCAACAGGAGTAGGGCTATTATTTATCAGTTAAGGGGCCCGAACCTATATAAAAATTTCTATCTCTTGTCTGTTTTATTTCAATCTTACGTATACCCTGATATAACCAAGATATAACCAAGATATACCCTGATAAGACCAACAAAGAAATTAACTCATCCAAGATATAACCAAGACCAAAAAGTTGTACATGGATGCAACCAGCGAGTGATGGTTTCTCGGGTTCCGATCAGTAATTTAATCTAGCGTTGTAAAACAAAAAGATAATTATTTCATTTAAATGTTTGATGTATGAAGACTACAAATATAACTATCTTATTTAAAAAATAGAAAAAAAATACATATGTTCATGATTTTTGGATGGAGGGGGTACTTGCTTAGTATCGCAGCATCGGGATCAAGATCTTACTGTTCTCATGGTGATCGTATGGAACTCTTAACTATAAAAATTAGGATACATGGGATGATTAGTATCATTTCGGTTTGGTTGGACGATCCTACGATTTTGATCGGGATCCTAGCAACCTTGGCTGTAGCCTCTAGGTCGCTGTTGCTGTCAACCGGGGAATTGAAGGGCGCTGCGTCGAAAGGAGAAGGGAACCTGTCTGCGCGAGGCAGTGCAGGCGCTTCAAGGCGGCGACACAACCCGATCAAATTTGCTCCAACACAACAACGAATGGTCCATCCATGCATATATATCCTGATTCCTGAGAGCTCCGAATTGACTGAAACTAAACTCCCTTTTGGTTTGGTGGGATCGCTCGCCTCATCTCATCACCATTGCCAGCGAAAGAAAATGCTCACTGATTGAATCGTCGGCCGATCTGAATGCATATGCTGCGACTTGTCCGCAATTCCGCATTGACGCGTGCGTGCTCCAGTCCTGAACTCTTCTCTTTTCTCGCCGCTTTTGTTTGTTGCAGCAGCAGCCAGCAGAGGAAGTAACCGTATTGTGTGTGTTCCGGAGGAATGGGCGTATGCAACTGAGATTAATCAAGATTTAAAAAACGAGATTTAGAAAGAGGAACGTCTCTCCAAACTTTTTTTCAATTATGAACATGTTAAGGATTGAACACGAGATCTTAGGTTAAAACCATATCACTTTTATCATCGCACTATTAAGTGTATCTCAAATTAATCGAGATTTTAGTTAAGAGTGGTTCAAATCGGCATTGATGAGGCTCGGTTTTGCCAATTGAATGGCCGGATTGGCGTCGCCGAACCAACGTTGAAGAGAAGAAGACCTTGCGTTTGCGTCTTGCGTGTGGTTTTGTGTCATGCTTGCGTCGCTACATTCCACTCCCATGACATGAGGAGTTATTGGATTCGTCGTCACATTTCAAAAAGTGTTTTCATTCCTTAAGGTGATATCCTTTCTTTTTTCATGTCATTTATATATTTAAATAGTAATATTTTTTTAAAAAATATGATATATCATTATAACATACTACCTCCATTTCACACAATGTTTGACCATTCATCTTACACAAAAAATTTATATAATTGTCATTTATTTTGTTGCGACTTGTTTCATCATTAAATAAAATATAATCTTAACTTATAATTTTACATATTTATACTAAATTTTTGAATAAGACGAACGATCAAACGTTGTGTGAAAAGTCAACGGTGTCATATATTTTGAAAAGAAGACAGTATATAACTCCAAAGCATGCAAGTTAATATTCAGTCTATACTATTGGAAATATAAGCAATTCACCATAATATTTAATCCAGAAATAAAGATTGCACATCATGACAATGTAAACGTAAACTAGAGAAATATTATTCTCCACCATAGGGATACGCAAAATAAACATGCTATAGGTGTAAACCATAGAAATAAGCATGTATAATTCATTTATGCATATAAACGGAATCACAAAAAAGGGAAGCAAAGGAGAATAACATACGGTGCTGCAACAGTGGTTGCCATGGTAGCGGAAGGAGAACCGTTGTCGTTCCCGTCATTACCATTGTTGTTCCCGTTCTCGCCACCAGCCATGATGAAGAGAAAGTAGTCGACGTAGTTGTACTAAGGCACAAGGAGCAGTCGCACAATGCGCTCCCAAAAACCTGATTTGCCTCCTCCTCTCGGTGCAAGATCAAGGAGGAAGGGGGTTCCAGGTGCCTGCTCTCCCAACGCGTGTGCACGCACTCGGCGAGATGGGATCACCATAGCAGCAACATAAGTGAAAGTGGATAAAAAATATGTATGTTCACTCTTGCGGGAGATCAAATTCATTCTCGTTTTATAAGAGAAATGGAAGATGAAGAGTAATTAATTGTCATCAACTAGCCATCAACTATCCTTCACTACACCACCATCAACCAACCATCAATTAGTAATTGATATCGGTTAGCAATTCATTAATCAAATGAATTAATTCTCGAAACTTTTCATCGTTACCATTGATATCCCGTAGGAGAATGAATGCACATAAACTCCTAGCATAATGAGCCTTAGAATTTATTTGATTTAATTGATTTAAATGGATCAATTACCCAATTAAATCTAACAATCCCCATCGAATTTCAAGGCTTATGAGAATGCTCTCTATTCCATTGTAGCTTTGATATACCAGTATTTCAGTGAAGACCGATTAAGATTGAACATCCACCTAGAGCAAAAGTTACATCTGTCCACAACTGAACAATGGACTATGCCTTGAATTGACAGTTTTGTGCAAACAAATTTCACTCAAACCCATGATTGATACTAGGCTACCGTAGGTATTCCCTCAGGTTGGAGCATATAAGTCAAACTTCTGGCCTTTTCATGAGCTTCCTAGAGATTACCCTTTCTCATAGATTGTGACTATGTTCTTTTAAAGATGTTTTGTAGGTCAATACCTTTGCTTAAACAAGCCACTCAGAACACATTAAGATAAAAAATCAGCCTGCCATACAGATTAGGAGAGTGTTGCATCTCTAATGGAGTGGGTTTATAAAAGCACTTTCCTCTCAGTTAACTAGTAGCTTATTTTGTCATCCTAATTCACGAGATCTCCTATCACATAGGACATGTTACCACTATGGTGTAACTCACGTGGGTCTCAATCCCATCTACCTCGATGCATTTTCTATCACATTTTGTGATAGACCCTTTGTGAAGGGATCTACTAGGTTTCTCGTAGTTTGGATGTAGTCCAAGGTTATTACTCCAGAGGTTTTCATCTTCCTGACATATTTCAATCTTCTCCTTATATGTCTTGATGATTTCATGTTATCCTTAAAACTGTTCACTTTACCAATCATTGTTTGATTATCATAGTTCATCAGAATAGCAGGTATCGGTTTCTCAACCATCGATAAGTCCATCAAAAGCTCTCGAAGTCAGTTGGCCTCAACAGTAGCTGTGTCTAGTACTGTGAGTTTTACTTCCATTGTTGACCTCGTTAAGATTATCTACTTGCATGTCTTCCATGAAACAACGCCACCTCCAAGAGTGAATATATATCCACTTGTGGCTTTAATTTCATCAGCATCAGATATCTAATTTGTATCACTATAACCCTCCAGTACCCTTGGATACCCGGTATAGTGAATTCCATAGCTCGATATGCCTTTTAGATAGCGCATTCCTCTTTCAAGAGCTTGCCAATGATCATCTCCAGGATTTGAGACAAACCGGCTGAGTTTGCTCACAATGAATGAGATGTCAGGCCTCATAGCGCTAGCTAAATACATGAGTGAACCAATGATCTGGGAATATCTCAATTGATCTCTTGTTATTCTTCGGTTTTTTCGCAATAACACACTTGGGTCATATGGTGTTGGACATGGTTTGCAATCGTTGTAGCCAAAACGACTCAAAACTTTTTCCACATAGTGAGATTGTATTAGAGTAATCCCAAATCATCATTCCTATTTAGCTTGACGTTCAAGATAACATTAGTTAATCCCAGATCTTTCACCTCAAAATTTTGAGATAGAAATTCTTTGACTTTCTCAATCACATTGAGATTAGTCCCGAAAATCAGTACGTCATCCACATACAAACATAGTATAACTCCTTCACCCCCACCATAGCGACAATACACACTTGTCAGCTTCATTCACAACAAAGCCAACTGATGTCAAAGTTCTGTCAAACTTCTCATGCCATTCCTTAGGTGCTTGTTTCATACCATACAAAGATTTCAACAACTTATACACCTTCCCTACTTGACCTTTTACTACAAATCCATCTGGCTATTCCATGTAAATTTCCTTGTTCAACTCTCCATTAAGGAAAGATGTCTTAATGTCCATATGATGAACGAGAAGAGCGTGCGAGACAGCCAAAGATAGTAGTACTCGAATTGTGGTCAATCTAGCGACAGGTGAATTAGTATCAAAGAAATATTCGCCTTCTTTTTGGGTGTAACCCTTGGCTACAAGTTGTGCCTTGTACTTCTTGATCGTACCATTAGGCCTAAACTTTTTCTTAAACACCCAATTACATCCCACAGGTTTACACCCATAGGGACGATTAGTGATTTCCCAAGTTCCATTAGAAATAATGGAATCCATTTCACTCTGGACAACTTCTTTCCTATAGTCAGCATCCGGAGACGCAAAAGCCTCTGAAATGGTATTGGGAGTATCATCCACGAGATATACAAAGAAATCATCACCGAAATACTTTACAGTCCTTTGTCACTTGCTCTTCCGAACAGTTTCATTGTCTACCTCCTCAGGAATTTTCTCAAGTGGCTGCTCAGAATATTCTTCAAGAATGGCGGGTTCATGAGTTATAATAGATTGACTAGATGTGCTAGGCATCTCTCTCATTGGAAAAATATCCTTAAAGAAAGTAGCATCTCTGGATTTCATGATTGTACCAACATGCATATCAGGTACTCCAGATTCCACTATCAAAAATCTATATCCAACGCTATGAAAAGCATAACCCAGAAAGACAATCTATACTTTTGGTCCAAATTTGCATTTTTTGGAATTGGCACATTCACCTTTGCCAAACGATCCCAACTCCGTAGATATGAGAGTGTTAGTCTTTTCTTCTCTCATTCCTTGAATGGAGTTACTTCTTTATTCTTTGTGGGAACTCTATTTAGGACATGACATGAAGTCAATATAGCCTCACCCCACCATTTCTTGGATAATCCCGCGTCTCTAACATGGTGTTAGCCATCTCAGTTAGAATGTGGTTTTTCCGCTCGGCAACCCCATTTAACTGAGGTGAATAGGGAGACGTCCTCTCATGTATGATACCATATTTCTCATAGAATAAAGTGAATTCATTAGAAAAATACTCCTCACCATGACCAGACCTAATTCTTTTGATCTTTCTCTCAAGTTGGTTTTCTGCTTCAACTTGATAGATTTTGAAATAGTGCAAAGCCTCATCCTTTGATTTTAGAAGATACACATAGCAATATCTACTTAGCATCATCAATCAATGTCATGAAATACCTCTTTCCACCTTTTGTTAACACACCATTCATCTCACAAAGATCTGAATAAATGAGCTCTAACGGTGTCAAGTTCCTTTCCCTCGTAGCCTCGTGAGGCTTACGGGGTTGCTTTGCTTGCACACAAATTTGACACTTAAAGCCTTTGACAATATTAAATTTTGGGATTAAACTTGTCAGTATTATCAATAAAGCATACCCAATACTTCTGTGTTAAGCTCGACGGGGCCCACCATATATCAAGTTTTATATGGAATCATGCCTCATATATGAAGGTATTCTAAATAAGAAAGAAGAAGCGGAGTCCTACTTGGACACTACAAGGAATACTCGGATTGTATCCATACTTGTCTTCTTAGTTCTATTTGGACAAAGGGACATCCGAGAGTATAAATACAAGACCCCCTAGGAGGAGAGGAGGGACGCCTACAGAAGTTAGAATACAAGCCAATACAGATATAGACAGACCCAATCTAGAGCCACAAAGGCCGACATGAGGGATCTAGAACTACCTTCAATCTTGCCGAGTTCATATTCGAGGAAGAAGACTACACTAGCTGTCGACAACGTGTTCGAGCTTCATGCCGCCAAGCCGACGTCGACTAGATTAGATCATCTCAAACATTATATTCGTGTGATACTAATATATAAAGGCAACATCGACTTCGGCCAACAGGAGTAGGCTATTACCTGTCAGTTAAGGGGTCCAAACTTGTAACAAAATCTCTATCTCTCGTCTCTTTTACCTCAATCTCGCGTACACCTTGGTTCCAACGATCCCCATACTCTACAAATACCGTTTGCGGGTATAACCCGTCGACAAAACTCATACTGGCTAAGCGTGTCATGCAACCAAGATTAATGTGACAGAGTCGTGAATACCAAAAGTTAGACTCATTCTCATTGCATACATGATTAACAACATTATTGCTCAAGTCTGACAAAGATAGACAGAACTAGCTTCCGCACTCATAGCCTTTTCCAATAAACAGTTCATACTTGGACGCCACAAATTTATTGGACTCAAAAACCAACTTATAGCTATCTCATAGCAAAGAACTGCTAACAAGATTCTTTTTGATGGAGGGGACATGCTACACGTTCCTTAACTGATGGTCTTTTCCGAAGTAAACTTCAGATTAATCATACCAACACCATGAACAACAACATATGAACTGTTTCCCATCAACACGGATGAAGTCCTTGCGACCTGGTAAGAGGAAAACAGGAAAATATCAACACACATATATATTAGCACCCATATCAATCTACCGATTGGTGGATTACCATACCGAGAAGTTCCCATCTAATTATCGCCAATAACAACATTAGCAGAAGTGCCTTGCTGTTTGCGACCCTTGCGGTCCTTGCACTCCTTGGCCCAATGCCCAGGAAGACCACAAAAGAAGCAAATTCCCTTGTTTTTTTTCTTCTTGAAGTTGGTAGTTTGTACAGGTTTCTTGATGTCAGGCTTGATTTTGTTCTTGTTCTTGTGAGATCGAAAATTCTTCTTATGTACCAAATTGGCACTCAAATTCCCTTCTTTAACTTTACCATGTGTGTATTTTGTTCTTGCCTTCTCCTCAACATTAAGAGACCCACTAAGATTCTCAACCAAGAACTCCTGTCTCTTGTGTTATAGAGAAGTGGCAAAATCCCTTCATGTAGATGGAAGCTTTGCAATAATGCAACCGACAATGAATTTGTCCAGAAACACACATGTAAAATTTTCGAGCTGTTTGGCAATGGATTGTATCTCATGGGCTTGCTCAACTACAGAACGGTCATCGACCATTTTGTAGTCATGAAATTGCTCCATGACATACAACTCACTACCTACGTCTAAGACTCCAAATTTGGCCTCAAGCGCATCCCACATCTCCTTCCAGAAGGAATGAGCATGTGTACATCCACTAGGTTCTCACCAAGAATACTAATCACGGCACCTCGAAAGAGGTTGTTGGCAGCCTCAAATGTTTTCTTCTCTTCAGGAGTCATTGTTCCTTCAGGCCTACCATTTGACATGTGAAAAATGTTCATGGCCATCAACCATAGCACGACCTTGACACACCATCTCTTGTAATTCGATCCATCGACAGTGGGTTTGAGAGCAGCCGCAAAACCAGTAGGTGAAAATTGCCTATAATCAGGTTTTGGGATTGTTGGAAATATAATCAATTCACCATAATATTTAATCCCGAAATAAAGATTGCAAGTCATGACAATGTAAGCGTAAAACATAGAAATATTATTCTTAACCATAGGGATACACAAAATAAACATGATATAGGTGTAAACCATAGAAACAAGCATGTCTAATTCATTTGCGCATATAAACAAAATCACAGAAAAGGGAGAATAACATATGGTGATGCAACAATGGTTGCGATGGTAGCGGAAGGAGAACCATTTCCATTCCCTCCGTTGTCATTCGCGCCATTGTCGTTGTTGTTCCCGTTCTCGTCACCAGCCATGATGAAGAGGAACTAGTCGACGTAGTCGTACTCAGTCACAAGTGAGCAGTCGCGCGATGCGCTCCCAAAAACCTGATTCGCCTCCTCCTCTCGGTGCAAGATCAGGGAGGCAGGGATTTCGGAGGCCTGCTCTTCCAGCGCGTGTGCACGCACTCGCCGGGATGGGATCACCGTAGTAGCAACAGAAGTGGAAGTGGATGAAAAATGTGTATGTTCTCTCTCGCGGGAGATCAAATTCATTCTCATTTTATAGGAGAAATGGAAGATGAAGAGTAAGAGAGTCATGGAATAGGAAGAGGAATAGAGTAACTAATTGTCATCAATTAGCCATCAACTATCCTCCACTACCAATTTATTAATTAAATGGATTAATGCTGAAAACTCTTCATCTTTACCATTGATATCCCATAAGAGAACGAATACACGTAAACTCCTAGCACAATGAGCCTTGGAATTTATGTGATTTAATTGATTTAAATGGATCAATTACCTAATTAAATCTAACATATACAAATAGAAAAAATAATAAATTTGATTGTGAATAGTACATAGCATATTTGTAGTCAAGATTGTTATTTTTGTTTTTAATTATATTAGTTAAATTTGAACTTGTATGTTTATGAAGTGACATATCGTTTAATAGATCTATTTTGTTTTTTTTAAAAAATAATAACTTTTTTTATTGGCATGCACAAAACTGGTATAGTGATATTAATAGTTTAGGGGTGAAGTGAAGATAAAAATTATTTAGGGGTGGTAAAGTGGACAAACAAAAATAGTTTCGATAGTAAAATTGGCTCTTTTTTTCCTTTGATTATTGGGAGCTTCTCGCTAATACTCCCTCTGTTCCATGTTGATCATCATATAACTTTTTTCACCGAGATAAAAAAAACTTAACTACCATGCTTTTTATTTAATGTGAGTATGTGGTGGGAGAAAATCAAGAAGCATGCAGACTTTAACTCCCCAGATGCAAAAAAAACGAGCGCTTAACTACCTCTAAATGCTTGCATGCATAGATGTAATAATGCTACATGTCAAATGAAGAGATAAGGGTTATATGATGATCAATTTGGAATTCTTGATTTTTGGTTATATGATGATCAATATGGAATGAAGGGAGTAGAATAATTTGCACTATTTTTTTGTCGAATTAAAATTTCTTGTGTTTGGAAGATGTTGTCAAGTAATTTACACATGACCATACCCATACTTATATATAGAGATGTACTAAATTACATTTGGGGTGTACAATAACTAAAATACTCTCCTCACAGCACCCCCTCCCTCACCCCACCCCACTCCACCCCACCACCCACTCACCCACTCAACCGACCCCTCCCCCCACGTGGTTTCCCACCCCCTCCCGTACCTTTTTTTTTCTCTCCCATACATTTTTTTCTGTCCGTCCCAACTGCCACTTCTTTCAGTAAACAAATTACTCAGAATTTTTATCTTTTTTATTAGTAACTAAATTACAAACAAATATATTGATCTTTACATTGTCATCCCGTACCTTTTTTCTGTCCGTCCCAACTGCCACCCATACCTTTTCTTGCACGCGTAGTCTTCTTTCAGTAAATAAATTACTCCCAATTATTATCTTTTTATTAGTAAATGAGTTACAAACAAATATATTGATCTTTACATTATTCATCTCTTAGTAAATGTATTACAAACATATTGATCTACCCACAAAATTTACTCAGACGTCTTCCCTTAGTAAATATATTACTTCTTGCAATACAGTCTGAAGTAAATAAATTGCTCCTTCCGATGCCTTCTCTAAATTAAAAATATAATTAAAATTATGCCACGGAATTTCTCCTAGTAAATTAATTACTATCCACACTAATACTACTCTCTCAATAAATTGCTCTTAGTTGTTGTCCTTCTCTTAATAAATAAATTACTCTTATTTCTCTTAATTCTCTTAGTAAATTAAATAGTCCTTCTAGCTATGCTTCTCTTAGTAAATTAATTACTCCTTCCAACACCGTCTTTCAAAATAAATTACTCCAGGGAGTAAAAGAATCACTAACATATTGTTCCAACCACATAATTTAATAAATTCTTATAAAACCAGAAATTTTTTGAACAAGTTTCGGTATTACATCAACGATTTGATCACACATGCAATGTGGTACATCGGTAGAATGCACAGAACTAATTAAAGATGACAACAGCTCCAGTAAAAAAAATTACAACAGCATCACCACTGATCGATGGCAGGACTAATACGACAATGCAGATCAAGGCCAATGACGCATCTATGCATGCACGAATCCAACAAGCAAGACAATCACAATAACACAAATCGACGTTGAGCCGACGAAGTGCTGCAGATTCTCTAGTCCTCCCGATCGATAGATATCCGTCACCACGGCTGTCTGGAGAGGCATTCCATAGCCACCTTGATATAAAAATGAAGATTACATGTAAGTATCACAAATCACCAATCTAAGAATCACTAACATATGGCCATAATACTTCTGTTGTGCATTGCTTTGCAATATAAGAAAGCAAACATATTTATTTTTTTCCATCTAGCAACAGCACTGCACTAGAAAGGAAAGCACAATCTGAAATTAACCATGCAAAAGGCTGAGATGCTGCATCCACCACCATGGCACTACATGAACAAAAAAAACCTCCATGAGCATCACCATTACGAAATACCATGCCATCAAGTTGTGCCTCCACTGCAAGATCTCACACTGCAGCTGCGGATGCCGATGGCCACAAGTAAAATGTAGAACATTTGGTCTGAATAAGTTTGGGTCCCATCACTATAAACCATGATACAAATAATTTGTACTGTTGATTAAGGCAGAGGATTTGTGCTGTTGATTGAGACAGAGCGGATACTTACATACTTTCCATTGCCTCTAACGAAGAATTGAGGGGCAGCAGAAGAAAGTCAGACATTAGTAAAAGGAAGGGGTTAACGAAAATAAGAAATCAATCTACCTACAAATCATGAAAATAGCAAAGTGCAAGAACGTGGCCCAACAAAAAAAAACTAGAGCTACAAGCAGTCCGAAAAATAGATCAAGCTCAATGAGGGCTCATTCATCGACGCGAGAATCAGAACTTGAACCATGTGATTTTTGGGCTGCTCTATGCGCTAGATTCAATTCGGGTCAAGGGCGCCAAGCTCCTTTGCCACATCCACCGGCCATCCCAAGAACTTGAACCCATGTGTAAATCATAGTCTAGTCTGAAAGAACGAATGACACCGGGACATGGTCAAACAAAAAAATTCAGAGCACAAACTAGGAATCAGAACTTGAACCAGTCCGAAGAACAGATCAAGCGCAATGAGGGCTTCTTGTTTCTGTTCCATTTGGAACACAAAGTATGCCAAGAAATCCTTAAATAAGAATAATGGCCCAATTCTTGAGTAATCAAACAACTAGCATCAAAACATTCCTAGTTTTCTGAACATTACACAGAGGAATTCATGACTAGTCAGTTTCCTGCACACTGCATAGAGGAATTCACGACTAATCCAAACAAAATTCAGATAGGGGAAAGGATGGAGGCGTTGAATACATCCCAGTACTGTAGCAAAAGGAAATAAAAAAGAAAACGAGCATGAGAAGGAGGGAAGATCAGATCATCATGTATAGTCTTAGATCATATACCTGCTGCAGTGTTGCGATTGATGCAGTATACGTACACACTAAGGAGCTTGTGGCAGTGGTGGGCCTGAGTCTAGAAATCACGATCAACTACTGGCATCTTCTTCGCCTGTTGCTGCTGCCTCTTAAGGTGCATCTAGGCTCCTAAGTGAGTTTTGGTGATTAATAACAAAATGATTAAGGGACTAATGATTTTATTGAGATAAGTGCAGGTAATTAGTCTCAAGTTGCTTAGGTGTGAGATGATGTGCAGAGGATACCCCCAATAACAAATGCAAAGTGGCGAGAGGACTTGAAGAGTTACTTAAAATTCTTTTAAATTTTTGCTCGAGTTTAGAAAAACCGTACTATCAAGAGGGGTACCAAATAGTTGCCTAAGGTGATACAAGTGCTTAGAAGTCATATCCATAGAAGAAATATTATTTAGAGAATTTATTTGAGAATGGCTAAATTCAAGGCAGCAAGAGCTGGCCGGAAGTTTCTGGCACCACCGCCAAGCTAATTTTTCCTAAGTGATGGCCGGAAGTTCCTGGCACCCCAGCTCGGAACTTCTTGGCACCTTTTCAGTTCAAAAATATGAGTAACGGCTACACGACATCATTGCAAGCCTATATAATCCCCATACACCCCACAACTCATTTTTGGCCATTCTACTTTTGTTTTTCTGTCACCTAGCTTCTCTCATGGTGTTCTTGCCCCCTCCACCTTGTTCTTGAGCCTCCCAAGTGAGATTGAGTGAGAATTGAGGGTAGTGGTGAGGATTGGTGATATTGAGAAGGTTATGACGACTTGAGTACTTGAAGATATTCATGGGCAACTGTTTGGTGCTTGTTACTCTTGGAGGGCATCCTCCTATACAGATAGGCGTCGCCCACGAGAATTCAAAAGTGTGTGGATTGCCCAGAAAAGTTTGTGAAGGTTTTCCTCACCTCCGCAAGGAAAAGAGGTAATTTGAGTGAAATTCCGAGCTGAGCCTTTGAAGGTTGTCTTGGTAGAGCAATTCTCATCCGTGGTGTTTACTAAGAATTCAAGTTGGGCTAAAACCCCGATGAAATCCTTATTGACAATCAAAGAGCAAGCTAATTCTTATAATTCCAAGCACAACTTAGTAGATCAAACCCAATTGATGCAGCACTAAGTATGAAAGAAAGTATAAGGTCTAGACAATTAAGCCTTTGATTGCTTTTCAGGATGGTCATGTGTTAAATTTAACCAAGACAGTAAAATCATCAAAGAAAAATTTAACACATCAGATAAGATCAGCTAACCCTCTGATAAAACATTAGCATGAACCTATCGGCTTAACAAGACTTAGATTATCAACAACAATCTAGTAGGTCGAACCTAACCGATGCAACACAAGATTGTATATAATAATCTAATACTCAATGAGCCAATAAATCTGTCTAATGTGATGGATATAGCAAATCTATCTAAAGCATCATTGTGATTGTAGAAAAATATTGGCTAAGACAGAAGATCAGACCTAACCGAGATAGTCCCAGCCAGGGTTTCACTTACCGCGGTAAACCGCGCGGTTACCGCGCTTATCGCGGGGGTACGGTAACCCGTACCGCGCGGTACGGTTTAACGAATTTTGACCGAATTCAAAAATTCAAAAAAAATCCAAAAAAATGGTGAAGATAGTGCTTGATTTGTAGTGTATTATGGTGAAGAAATTTCTCGAAAAAAAATAATATTTATTCAAATTTCTTTAATTTTTAATTATTTTTTTTATTTCGTTCTTCTTTCGGCCAAACATCGAGCGGTAACCGCGTCAAATCGCGCGGTTACCGCAGTCCTTACCGCGGTTTCCCCAAATTTTAAATTCAAAATTTGAAAGTTAAATTTATCACGGTTTTTGGCGGTTACCGCGCGGTAACCGCCCTACCGCCGGGTGGCGGTAATCGGGTCCCCGGCGGTAAGTGAAACCCTGGTCCCAGCTAAACCGATGCGTCTCTAAACACAATGTTATTAAAGATAGAGTCGAAATATCAGGTAGACAAATATATCAACCAAACCAGAGCGATCCAAGAGATCAAAATGATGCAGCCTTGAACAACACCAATGTAGCCGATACATTCACTAGGGTCGGCAGAACGTTGGACTTACCCCTTCGCCGGAGATCGAAAGACGATGCAGCCCCGCGTCAAGTGCCACGTTTCACCGGTTGATAAGTAAAACCTCGAAAAAGTAGGTGGCGATGCGTCAAAAGTTGTATATTGATCGAGAGATAGATTACAAAGACCTCGGGTGTACATATTTATACCCATGGGTAAATACTAGTCCTTATTAGATAGATACTAGTCTAAAGATAAAATAAAAGATAAAATAAGGACTAATAACTATCCAATGGGTGTACATGTTATACCCATAGGTAGATACTAGTCTAAAGATAAAGTAAAAGATACAAGTCCTATTCAGGCTCTAAACAATCTTTCCTAAAATTAAAAGAAAACTAACTGACTCTACCTAATTAATAGATAACTTGCCATGTTGCATCTTCCTCGAACTCGGTCTCTTCTGGATAAGATTTCTTTAATTGATTAATTTTCTTAACCGAATCCATCAAGAATCCAACTGCTGACAACTTGATATGTCCATCGGCTAATTCCAGGACTCTGAGGCCGATACAATTCCTAAGCTAATGATGACTTCGGGGCTTACCAAATTTTGGCGTTAACAAGTTGCAATTGTTGCTATGAAGGCATCATCATTCACCATGGAGCATCTCTTCGACAACTTGAGTGACGACGATGACTCCTTCCACCACTCTTGCTTCCTGGCCCAAGGCTGCAAGGTGATCCCTCCCTCAAAACCCTCATTAGATGATGACTATGAAAGTGATGAGGAAAGTGAGGATGATGTTGATGAAGTGCTTAGAAATTTTAGCAAGCCGGCCATGCAACACTTGGCAAAGCTAATGAAGGCATTGGATCATAAAGAAAAATCTCTCAAAAGTCAAGAAGCTATACTCATTCTTGAAAAGAAGAGAAACGTTGTCTTAGAGGATGATTTGGCTAAGGAACGTGAGAATGTTGAAAAATTGACCAATGAGCTTTCATTGGTCAATGAATCAATTGCTAGCTTGAAGGATGCCAATGACGCACTTCAAGAGAAGCTTGCGGCTTTGGACCAATCATAAGGCTCTTGAAGTGCAATTTGACACCCTTTGGACTAGCTCCTCTTCATCCAATGACGCCACTAAGGTGTCCAATGCCTCCACTAGCAATGGTTGTGCGAGGTGTTATAATTATGATTTGGATTTCTATACCACTAACCTTGAAGCTATGAAGGCTCTTAAGAAAGAGAATGAAAGGTTAGGAACCTTGGTGAACTATGGGTGCATGAAGATCTATCAATCCAAAGATGCACTCTACAAGACCATCACCACCCACAACTACAAAGTTGGACATGGACTTGGCTTTTCTCCCACTGAAAGTCAGTCCTCTAAGTGTGTTGTGGTGAACGAGAAGAAATGCTTGATGTTTGTGAAGGAAGAAAACACCCCACAAGCAAGTAAGACACAATTCCCTTTGACTGATCAGAGACCCGGAAGTTCCGGGCATATGACTAGGAGGTTCCTGCCGAGTTTCTCTGCCTAGCAGAAAAATTTGCCAGGAAGTTCCGAGCCACATGCCAGGAAGTTCCGGGCCAACTTCTCTGGACAGACACAAGGGCTAGCAGGAAGCTCCTGGTCAAGTGCTAGGAAGTTCCGGCTAGAGGGTCTATACTATGATTCATATGTGATTACCAAGAACCATTATGGTAAGGTAGTGGCCTATCACAATGGTGATCACAATGAGGAGTATAAAGCTTATGTGTGGGTTCCCAAGTCACTTGTAACTAACCTTCAAGGACCCAAACTTCGACAAGTTTGGGTACCTAAAACCCAAGCTTGATTCTTTTTGTAGGCATACTCCTTCGATGGATCAAGTTGGGTGGCGGATAGCAGATGCACCAACCACATGACAGGGAAGAGGAGTATGTTTACAAGTCTTGACGAGGAGGGAGGAAACCGTGAAAATATTGTCTTTGAAGATGATGGTAAGGGAAAGGTAATGAGCCTCAGTAAAATCGCCATCTCCAATACTCAATCGATTTCCAATGTTCTCCTTGTCAATTCATTGAGCTATAATCTTTTATCTGTTTCTCAATTATGCAAAATGGGTTACAATTGCTAGTTTACTGACGAGGATGTGACCGTTTTTAGGAGAGATGACTCTTCTATGGCATTCAAAGGAAAGTTGCAGGGTGATCTCTATCTCGTTGATTTTGACATTGATGGAGTGAATTCGAAAGCTTGTTTGATTGCTAAATCCTCCATGGGTTGGCTATGGCACCGAAGGCTAGATCATGTAGGAATGAGCACTTTGTCAACTCTCTTAAAAGGGGAACACATTCTCAGGCTTACTAATGTCACATTTGAGAAAGATTGTGTATGTAGTGCATGTCAAACCGGCAAACAAGTTGAAAACCCACATCCCATCAAAAACATCATGACCACTGCAAGACCACTCGAGCTTCTTCATATGGATCTTTCTGCCCCCATGGCATACCTAAGTATTGGAGGTAACAAATATGGTTTTGTCATTGTTGATGATTATTCTCGTTTCACTTGGGTTTCTTTCTCCATGATAAAAGTGAAGCACAAGACGTCTTCAAGCGCTTCACAAGACACGCACAAAATCAATATGATCTAACCGTCAAGAGGATGCGAAGTGACAATAGTGAAGAGTTCAAGAACACTCAAGTGGAGGAATTTCTAGATGAGGAAGGGATCAAGCATGAGTTCTCCGCACCATATGATCCGACCCAAAATAGCATTGTTGAAAAAAAGAATCGTACACTCATTGAAGCCGCAAGGACAATGCTTGATGAGTACAAGACCTCAGACATATTTTGGGCAAAGGTCGTGAACACCGTTTGCCATGCCACCAACCGACTCTACCTCCACAAGCTATGGAAGAAGACCTCATATGAGCTCTTGAGTGGTAAGAAGCCTAATGTCTCTTATTTCCGTATGTTTGGGAGAAGTGCTTTATTTTGAGTAAGAGGTCTCATTCGTCAAAATTCTCACCCAAGGTGGATGAGGGCTTCTTACTTGGTTATGAATCAAATGCCCATGCCTGTTGTGTGTTCAACAAAATATCTAGTATTGTTGAAACCACTAGGGATGTAACATTTGATGAGTCTAATGGCTCCCAAGGAGAGCAAGTTGTGGTTCATGTTGTAGATGATGCAGATCCAAGTAAGGCAATTGGAACCAAGGCAACTGAAGACATAAGACCAATCGAGGTGTAGGATGATCAAAATGATCGTGATCAACCTCCATCATCGAGCTCCAACAATCCTTCATCGAGTCAGCCGTCGAAAGGCCCGAAAGTTACGGGCACTTCTGCAAGGAATCTCCGGGCTGGCAATATACAAGGCATGCCTCCAGCACAAGTGGATGGGATCGACTCCATGGGCATTCAAGGGCAACCTGAACAGGCTCAAGTCCCTATGGTGCACCATCGAACGATACATTACACAGTTCAAAGAGACCACCCTGTTGACAACATACTTGGAGACATTCAAAAGGGGGTAACTAACAACATACTTGGAGACATTCAAAAAGGGGTAACTACTCGATCTCGAGTTGCTAGTTTTTGTGAACATTACTCGTTTTTCTCGTCCTTGGAACCTATTAGGTTGGATGAAGCACTTAGTGATTCGAATTGGGTGATGGCCATGCAAGAGGAGTTGAACAACTTCACGCACAACCAAGTTTGGTCATTGGTGAAGAGACGCACACAAAATGTGATCGGAACCAAGTGGATTTTTCATAATAAGCAAGATGAGAATGGAGTGGTGATTTGCAACAAAGCACGGTTAGTGGCGCAAGGTTTCACCCAAGTTGAAGGACTTGACTTTGGTGAAACTTTTGCGTCGGTTGCTCATCTTGAGTCCATTCGTATTCTATTAGCCTATGCCGCTAATCATAAATTCAGGTTGTATGAAATGGACGTCAAGACTGCTTTCCTAAATAGACCAATCTCAGAATTGGTATACATTGAGCAACCACTCGGCTTTGAAGATCTCAAATATCCAAACCACGTCTACAAGCTTCACAAGATGCTCTATGGGCTCAAACAAGCTCCTATAGCATGGTATGAATATCTTCGTGACTTTCTCCTTAAAAACGACTTTGAGATAGGGAAAGCCTACACTACTCTCTTCACTAAAAAATTTAAGAATGATTTGTTTGTTTGCCAAATTTATGTCGATGATATAATATTTGGCTCAACTAATGCCTCTTTTAGTGAAGAGTTTAGTAGGATTATGACCAAGAGGTTCGAGATGTCCATGATGAGTGAATTCACCTTTTTCCTTAGGCTTCAAGTCAAGCAAACTAAAGATGGAACCTTCATCTTTCAAACTAAATATATGAAGGATATCCTCAAGAAGTTCAGGATGGAAGATGCAAAGCAAATCAAGACACCCATGCCCACCAATGGACACCTTGATCTTGATGACAATGGTAAAAGCATCGATCAAAACGTATATCGTTCCATGATTAGTTCTTTTCTTTATCTTTGTGCATCTAGACCCGATATCATGCTTAATGTGTGCATGTGTGCTCGTTTTCAAGCAGCACCAAAGGAATGCCATTTGGTTGCCATCAAGAGAATTCTAAGATATTTTGAGCATACTCCTAATCTAGGTTTGTGGTATCCTAAGGGTTGTGCATTTGAGCTTGTTCGCTATTCTGACTCGGACTATGTTGGGTGTAAGGTTGATCACAAAAGCACAACCTTATCCATGAGACTGAAGAGACATTAACCTTATCCATGTGAGAATCGAAAGCCAATTAGCCGACATTTTCACCAAGCCGTTGGATGAGAAAAGGTTTTGCGAGCTTAGGAGTGAGCTTAATATCTTGGATTCTCGCAACATTTGTTGAGGAGTGGTTGGCTAAATTGATAGCCAAGCATGAATCACAATAAATGAAAATTAAAAATAATAAAATAAACTTTTGTGTCTTGGGATCTCTTCTTGAGTACAAGTTGATCTTGATACCAGGAATAAAGTTCAAACATTCCCCCTTAAGTCCAAAAACCCTTTTGTCAGAAATTTTTGCAAAAATCTTTGTGCGCTCGTTTTTATTGCGAAAACTTGTTTCTCCTCTCCCTCTTGTGATACATTGTGACCATTGTTATGTATTGTTTGCTTGTGTGCTGGTCACGTGTGTCGCAAGCTTATTATATGTCCATTCCATCCCCTTCCAACTGTATCTTCTTTCCTATGTTGCCAGGAAGTTCTTGTCCCCAGCCAAGAGCTTCCAGGCAGCATCTACTGCCTTGATTTATTTCCTGACCAGAAGTTCCGGTCCCCGCCGCCAGGAACTTCCGAGCATCGGGGGTTTAAAGTCCCAGGGGGAGCCCGAGACAGTTTCTCTCTCCCCTCGCTCTCCCATCCTAAACCCTAACTGTTGCCGCCACGCCCTGTGGCGATTTCTTGATTCCACCGTGGAAATCCAATCGAGCTCCATGTTTCTCTTCACATTGGTGGCAAGGAACTCCATCCCATGGTCGGTTTCCGCGATCATGGCCTTCAGATATCAATTTCGATCTCTTTCCTTAGTCCAATCTTCTTTTGGCCCGTTCTCTAAATCTATGAACCTAGGAAGAAAACCATTTGGATAGAAACCTTTCTGATACCTTCTAGGTCACCGATCAATAGTTTTTTGTCACATGCACTGGCTTTTCTTTGGGGTCCCGCTATTCCACCTTGCCGGCCGGAAGTTTCGATGTTCTTCACCCGGAACTTCCGACCGTTGTTGACCAACCCCAGTTAATCCCTTGATTCCTTCATTTTTTTGTTAACCATTGTAGTCCTTTGTTTCCTAGTACTGGAGGAGGCAGCCGCTGAGATTGCTGCTGAGGCCGCCCCTGCTGTTGATCCTAGTACTGGAGGTGGTGTTATGGATGATGATGCCCAGAGTGGTGACACAGAGATTCTTGACTATAGTGACAACTCAGGTGGCGAGTGATTCCCTTTTTCCCCTACTTCTACTCTCTTTTTGGTGCCTTGATGCCAAAAGGGGAAGAAGGTTGCAGAATGAAGGGGGTCACACTTCCCTCTTTCGTTTTTATAGCTCCTATCAGCCGGCCGAAAGTTTCGGGTCTTTGGCCAGGAAGTTCCAATCGGGCTGTGTTGTCCCCTTTTCTTGTTTCTTTTCTCAAAAATTTCCTATGGACATCTAAAAATATTCTCTATACTGGGATGTAATGACTGTGAGGTTTTAAACCTATTTACCTCTGTTTATCTAATGCATTATGTGATATTCATGAAAGTTTGGTGTACTGTTGTTTTATCCTTTTTGTGTGCTTGCAATGTCATATGCACTTCTTCTCATTTCATAATCACATATTGATGCACCCCATGAATGAGAAGTGTTTGGCAAAACTCTCCACATTTATTACCTAATCATATGCATATGAGAATCACTCATATTTTATATGCATACATTAAGGGGGAGCTTTTCTCACCTCTTTTTATTCAAAAATAATTTATATTCATTCTTTGGTAAGCTTTAACCGTATTGTCATCAATCACCAAAATGAGAGAGATTGAAAGTGCATCTAGCCCCCTGAGTGGGTTTTGGTGATTAATAACAAAACGGTTAGGTGTGAGATGATGTGCAAAGGAAACCTCCCAACAACAAATGCAAAGCGGCGAGAGGACTCGAAGAGTTACTTAAAATTCTATTCAATTTTTGCTCGAGTCTAGGAAAACCGTACTATCAAGAGGGGTACCAAACAGTTGCCTGAGGTGATACAAGTGCTTAGAAGTAATATCCATAGAAGAAATATTTTTAGAGCATTTTTTGAGAATGGCCAAATTCAAGGCAGCAAGAGTTGGCCAGAAATTCCTAGCCCCCAGCCCGAAACTTCCTGGCACCGCCGCCAAGCTAATTTTTCCTAAGTGTTGGCCGGAAGTTCTTGGCACCCCAGCTCGGAACTTCTTGGCACCTTTCCAGTTCAAAAATGTGAATAACGGCTACACAACATTATTGCAAGCCTATATATTCCCCACACACCCCACAACTCACTTTTGGCAATTCTACTTTTGTTTTTCTCTCTCCTAGCTTCTCCTATGGTGTTCTTGCCCCCTCCACCTTATTCTTGAGCCTCCCAAGTGAGATTGAGTGAGAATTGAGGGTGGTGGTGAGGATTGGTGATATTGAGAAGGTTAGGATGACTTGAGTACTTGAAGATCTTTGTGGGTAGCTGTTTGGTGCTTGTTACCCTTGGAGGGCATCCTCCTATACGGATAGGTGTCGCCCGCGAGTATTCAAAAGTGTGTGGATTGCCCAGAAAAGTTTGTGAAGGTTTTCCTCACCTCCGCAAGGAAAAGAGGTAATTTGAGTGAAATTCCAAGCTGAGCCTTCGGAGGTTGTCTTGGTAGAGCAATTCTCATCCATGGTGTTTACTAAGAATTCAAGTTGGGGATCTTTGTGGTCAGTTGAACCCTTGTGAAGGACCTAGGGATGTTGGATTGAAAACCAAGGACTTCCTCCTGGGGTTTTGCTTGGTAAGGCAAGGGGTTAATTGATACCCAACTCTTCGGAGTTCCTCAACGGAGAGTAGGATTCTAGTAATCCGAACTTCGGGAAAAAAATCCCTTGTCCTTCTCTTGTGTATGAATTGTGCTATGTTTATGTTGATCATTTTCCTGTTGATTTACTTCATTTCCTACACTAGGACAAGTCTTAGGTTTCTCTGAGAATCAAGACTTTAATCTCAAAGTGCTAGAACACTGGAAGTTCCTGACCCGAACACTGGAAGTTCCGGACAGCTTTCGCTGCCAGGAAATTCCGGGGCTCTTGCCAGGAAGTTTCGGGCCCTGTTGAATTTAACCGCTGCGTTTGAAGAAATGCCTATTCACCCCCCTCAAGGCGACATCTACAAGCTTTCAGCCTCAATCTTCCTCCTGCATCATGCGGGCCATCGCCCACCTGCACGCCATCATGGACTCCGACAAGGCACGACTAAAGGAGGTCGGGGTCGGAGGAGCCTTTCCATCGACGCGCCACCGGTCACAAGAATGAGTCATCCATCGTGTTTGCCCAGATCCAGTCGCCGGCGTGGTGGAGGCATCACCAGGGACATAATCGGGTCTTGCTGTCCTTCAACCCCTCCTCCATGCATGGTGCAAACGCCACCTCCGGATTTGGCTCACCGCTTGAGCCTCCTCGATCTGTCGGACGGTGGAGTGGCAACCCTGGGAGGAACCGGATCCGGGCAATCAATGGTGCTCAGCAGCGGTTGCCTCCCACGCCAAGGCCAGCCACGATGTGAGAGTGGAGAGGGAGTAGGCGAGCTCGCCGGCTTGTGGAGGCAGCTAATGCAGCAGACGCGGACCAGAGAGGGTGAAGACGACGACAACCGTCTCCCACATCAGCCTAGATCCGAAAAAATGGAGAGTGAGGGGGATGGTTCTGTGATGGGACCACGGAGTAATATAAATAGTAGGTAGAGTTGATAGTAAAAAAATTACTATCACACATGCTAGGGGTGGGGTAGGATGCAACAAGGGGGAGGAGGCTAAGGGTGCGCGGGAGGGGGGAGAGGGTTGGGGGTGGGGTGGGTTGTGTTTTAAAGCAACACAACCCATCTGTATTATAGTGTGTGTGTGTGTGTGTGTGTGTGTGTGTATAGACTTACTACATGGCACCCATCGTGATACGATCTATGTAGCACAACTCTAGTAATTATTTTACTCTCACGAACCCTTACGGATTCATCCTACCTCTAGCTCCGTAGCGCCCACACCTCACAGCGCCCACCTTTTAGCAGACACATAATTTTTTTACTACTATGAGAGGACCATGCCTCTAACTATATGGATCAGTCAATTCCAATTAAATAACTTTCTTTACTTGCATCCTAACCTATTTATATCCTTTTCCCATAGCATTTTCTCGGTTTCAACTTTTTCTTTCATCCGATTTATAGAATTTTTTTTAGAAATATTATTATTTTAATGAAAAATCGCAAAAATAGTTTGCATCCGGATAAAATGGCAATAATAGGGGTCTATCAAATGGCGGCCGATCAACAGGTCACCCAATCGAACAGCGCGCGTTCAACTAGGGCCTGTCGAATCACGGTAGATCGACAGGGGGCCTATCAAACCGAGGAGTTTGACTGGGCCCACCGCCTAGCCGCTGCATGTCCTGTCGAATCATGGGCGTTCGACATGTCCCCCTCCGCCGCCCCTATCGAACGTTGGTAGGTCGATTGGCCTGTTTATATCCACCCGACCCCAGCTGATTCAAAATTTTCGGTGAGACCTCGCGAGGACCACTTCGCCTCGCCGCTGCTGCCATCACCATCACTGCCGTCGTGCCGTAGAGGTAGCCCGACCGGGAAGGAAGAGAATACGACGGCCGGGATTAGCTACAGTGGTTAAGGTATAAATTTCTAATCCCTATTGTGAATTTTTAATTCGTAAGTATGAAGCTTCTTATTTGTTAATCGTTAGTCATTGTTGAATGTTAGTGGTACGGTGGTTAAGGTATAAATTCCTAATTCCTAAGGGGGCTTGTGAATTTTTAAATCATAAGTATGGGGGTTCTTATTTGTTAATCGTTAGGCATTGTTCAATGTTAGTGGCACGGTGGTTAACGTGTAAATTCCTAATCCCTAAATGAGGTTGTGAATTATTAATCCGTAAGTAAGAGGCTTTTTATTTGTTAATCGTTAGTCATCGTTGAATGTTAGTACGTATAATTTGTTAATCATTTCTCATTGTTCAATGTTAGTATATATAGTTATTTAGTTGTATGTTGAAAATAGTTCGAAGTTAGTACATATTTTGTGAGGTGATTAGCAATTTAATAATTTTGAAGTAGTGATCACTGATGAGAAATTAACATTGATGGTTCTTGCAGAGCTACACCATTGGGCCAGAGGGAAGAACCACGCGGTTGGGAAGGAGACGTCCACGAGTGTGTAGAAAAGAGCAGTGACATCGAAGGTATAAATTTCTAATCCCTTTGGACTATGGCAATGTTTTTGTTAATCATTGTTGGATGTTAGTATAGATATTATACTAATAATGTGTTGAAGTTAATAGGAGGTTAGTACATAATTTTCTCGGTGAGTAGTAATGTATTAATTTGGAAGTAGTGACCAAATAAACATGAAATATTCCTTGTGACCACTAAGGAAAAATTAACGTGTAGTGTTAGTACAAATCGAAAGGAAGTTATATTTAAATAGTGAAATGTAGTTAGATTATGTAAGACCAATAATGTAGTTATAGCAATAATGTAAGCATAGGTCTATTTATTGTGTAGTAACGTAGTAAGACCAATTGACATGTTATTTCAGGATGTCAGATGATGTGTCCGTTCGTGTGTATTATGGCGATGCTTCAATACAACTTTATGATAGTGGGGTAGATTTGACCATACATGCATTCGTTGATACTACCCTAAATACACCAGGGCAGTTGGTTATGAACAACGTGCTAGGGTGGTTGCATAATATGTTCGGGGTAGATCCTTTGCTGGAAAAATTGATCATAAAAGCTATGTGGCCAGTAAGGGGTGAATATGGATGGCAGTGGAGAGTAGTAGAGCTTGCATCTACTAGGAGTTGGAGAAACTTTGTGGCTAAAGTAAGAGAGAAAGGTTATAGTCTGGCAATATTGGTGCAGAAGAAAATAGATGATGTTGGAACCAATGAGAGCAGTCATACGGAGGTGGAACAAACTCATATTGAGGTCGTGGAAGAGGTTAATATTTGCAAAAGTGGGCAAGGGGAAGCACCAGAAGAGATTACTGCACTGGTAGATTTTGTTGTACCTGGTAGCAATTGTCCGCCTAACGAATATGATGACGATGAGCCGGACTCACCTTTAGCTGTTGATGCAGCAAAGGAGAATGAAGCGGTAGTGGAAGAGATGGAACTGGAAAACGAGGAATATACTGTGTTCGTGGTGGAAGCCCAAGATACAGCACAGTGGGATAAGGAAACCGACATACCTGATAATTGGACAACCATATCAATGAGTCATCTGAGGGTTAACGACGGTTTAGATGCCCACTGACGATATGATTGTAAGAAGGTGCAAGTTGGACAAATGTTTCATGACAAAGGGCACCTACAAAATGCGGTGAAGAGGTGGGATTTTCTGCAGAGGTGGGAGTTTAGGGTGAGGGTTTCAAATAGGGTGACATATGACATGAAGTGCACAAGGCCTGGATGTCCTTGGAAAGTGCATGGTTACAAGCCACAACATGACAACTTATGGGTAGCTTCAAGGGTTGAGGAGCATACCTGTTTGTTGAACAATACCCATTTGGTACACAAGAACATGACAGCTGCATTCGTGGAAAAAATGGTGTATTCGAAGGTTGTTAAAAAAACCTCTTTGTCACCATTCACAATAATGCATGACATGGAGAAAGAGTACGGCTATGAGATATCGTACGGCAAGGCTTGGAGGGCAAAGCAGAAAGCACTGGAGATGAGATATGGAAGTTATGAGGATTCTTACCACAACCTTCCCCCACTATTGGAGGTGATGCAGGCAAGAAACCCGGGCACATATATGGCTATTCTCGATGATGTGAATGAAAATGGAAAAAATGTACTTCGTCGTGCTTTTTGGTCATTTGGGTGCATGATAGAGGCTTTTCGAAATTGCATTCCGTTGCTATGTGTTGATGGTACTGTCATGACAGGCAAGTATAGAGGAACTATTTTAACCACGATCGGAGTCGACACTGATAGCCATGTCGTCCCTGTTGCTTTTGCTTTTGTTGAAAGCGAGAACACATCAAGCTGCTATGGTTCTTGCATCACATTAAAATATGTATAGTTCAAAACAGACCAAATGTGTGCGTTTTGCATGACCGACATGCCGGTTTGCTATCGGCGGTACAGCAGCTAAAGGAAGATGTCACAGAGAAGGTGTCCTGGGCAGATTTGCATAGCAGATGGTGTATGCGACATCTCGGTGCAAATTTTTACAAACAATTCAAGAGTAAGAGGCTGATGGACCTATTCAAAAAGTTGTGCAAGCGGAATCAGCAAAGCAAGTTCGACGCTATATGGGAATAGTTGGATTGGCTGACCACTACTCACATGCAAGAGATTTGGAAAAAACACGTTCTTGCCCGACAAGAGGAGTCGGAGGGCCTGGAACCCGTTCCAAATGAATCACCAACTGTTACTCGATGTAGTAAGCACGGGAGGGCTACGAAGTGCTTCACGGAGTGGATAGAACATGAGCTAAGGGAGAAATGGTCCTTGTTGTACGATACGAATGGTTCACGGTACGGTGTGATGACAACAAATCTTGCTGAAGTGTACAACTGGGTGATGAAAAATACACGTCCTTTACCACTTGTTGCTATCCTGGAGGGCATCACAAGGGGTACACAGAAGTATCTTTGTAAAAGGTATGCCATGGCTATTCTTAACCTTACCAAATCTAATGTTAGGTATAGCCCCGCTATTACATAGTACATGGACGAGAAAAGCAAGAAGGAGGAAATGCACAGAGTTTGACCTGCTGGGAATAGGGAGCTGTTGTTTGAGATACGACTTCATGACAAGAGTGGAGTTGGCGTTGGGAGTACAAACATCACATTGGAATGCACATTGTGGCCAGAGTATCATGCTTGCAAATGCAACTGCAACAAGCCTTTTCTTCGACACCTGCCATGCTCTCACGTCCTTGTCGCTTTCGCAAAAGGTGGTGTTGATGCAAACATATTCGTCTCTCCGTACTTTACTAAGGAAGCATGGGAGACAACTTGGAGTAGTGAATTGCGTGGTTGGCGTGCGGTATGCGATTTCACTTACCTGCCTTCAAGGGAAGCCAATTGGTTGCCTAACTCAAATTTACTACTTGATACTAAGGGTCGTCGCAAGACGCATAGAATCAACAACCACATGGATGAAGCAGAAACGAACTATCATTCTCGTCGTCAGAAAGCATGCATTTTATGCAGCGGGGACCATGCCCGTAAAGATTGCAACTTGTACAATGTAGGCAAAGACGCCGAAGGTGCTGATATTCGTCGCGTTCCAACACGGAAGTCGAAGAAGAAAAATAATCCTTAGTCTGAATTTATTAGTACTAGACTTTTGATATTCGAATTTATCTCTAATGGACTTGTAATATTTGTAATTATTTGTATTGGACTTGTAATTTCTAGAATTGTCTGTACTGGGCTTGTAATATTTATATTTATCTGTACTAGACTTGTAATTTCTAAATTTGGATGTACTGGGCTAGTAATATTAATATTTATATTTATCTGTACTGGAATTTTAGTATTTCAAGTGATTACTATTGTACTTGTCGTATTATACTTTCGTGTTGTAAAAATTTTGCAATCTCATTTTGTCATGTTTTTAATTTTTTTTCATTGTTATGCTCATAATACTAATATGTCTTTCAATTTATAGATATGGCTGACAGTGATGACATACAGCTGATCAACGAGGTGATCGATAAGCATCATCGATCGTGACGACTTAGTCGAGGGACTTTCTACAATGTGTTGAAAATACGAGGACTGGATCAGTATTGGCGTATCAATCCTCGTTAGGTTCCAAGGTACATGAAAAAAACATTTCTATGAGCATTGTCATTTAAAATTTTTCCCATTGCTAATTAATTCAATTTGACATGTAGGTTAAGAGCCGCTGGGTTGTTGACGTTTGCACGATTGGTTAAGCCTTCACGTGGAAGGTCACCACGTTTCAACATTGATGTGGCCCTTCTGAGTGCTTTGGTGGATAGATGGAGGCCCGAGACACACACCTTTCACCTGACAATTGGAGAGATGGTGCCCACTCTACAGGATGTGTCTCTTTTGTTGGGTCTACCGATAGCAGGTGCAGCAGTTGGCCCGACACTGGTCCATGCTGGATGGGCGGATGATCTGTTGGCTAGTTTTGGTGGGCTGGTGGCTGCTCCGCTTCAGGATCTGACAGATGTGGCACGGTCCTAGGAAGAGTTGGTTGCAGCAGTTTCACCAGGAGGTTTTCCCTCATGATCAGGAGGACTGGGTCGTGCGTTGGCACTTAGTCGCGTACCTACTATGGTTGTTTGGGTGGGTGATGTTCATGAGGACTCACGCTGACTCCGTGGACAAGCGCTTCATCCACTACGCGGAGCAGATCACCGAGCTACCTGTTGAGGAGATTCCACAGTACAGTTGAGGGTCTGCAGTTCTTGCGGCGACCTACGCTGGCCTTCGTGATGCTTGCACCAGGAATAGTAAGCAAAGTTCTCTGACGAGATGCCCTTTGCTTCTAATGTTATGGGTGCACGAGCGCTTTGACATTGGGAGGCCACAGCTAAAGTCGTACGCAAGCTACGGCGCCGATGAGATGTACAAGTCTAGTCTTGAAAACAACGACGATTGTCCCATCATGGGATCGTTGTGGACACACTGCGAGGTAATTTGAACTTAATTCATTTCTCATAGCACTATCTCATTTTGTGGGTACTAATCATAAATTTGTTGCTATTGTAGCCGAAGTGGGTAAGCGGCATGACTCGGCATGTGTACACACAGTTTATAGGTGACTTCGATCAGCTTACGCCCGACCGTGTTCGTTGGACCCCATACATGCATCACGATGTCCTCGAGCGTGCACCGCACGGCCTCGCATAGCTTTGCACGCGAGATGAGGAGCTTTGGAGGACTACTTGTCACCTCGTGCTGGACGTGCACGTCGAGCCGTATCACGTGCAGAGGGTTCTTAAACAGCTCGGCATGTACCAAGACTACCCTCCTAGAGGTGGTCGTCCTTTGTCTGTTAGTCTCCACAAGTAAGTATACAAAAGATTTGTTAAATTCAAGTAGTGTGTTCTATCTCATTATATGTGTTTCTTATGTGCCCATTTCATCGTAAGCAGGTATTCCCGGAAGGGACTCGATCTGTCTTACGAGGCGAGCATTGTTTGGACGATCGACCCAACGGTTGCAGAGTGGGAACATGCGACTGAAAACTTGCTGCTTCAAACACCTCTAGACGACGACGCTTCATACGGACAGTACTTTCGTTGGTACCGCAGTGTTATGCGCTGGAGGTGTTTCTCGCCACAAAGTGATACATCCGTCCCCTACCAGCCGACGATCACGGACACATTTGCCCCACAGTCTCGATCTGCATACAACTTAATGGTATGTCGTTGGTTTTGTTCATTATCATTAAATATGGAACTAATTGAATTGTTCTAACGCTCTTCCCTATTTGTTAAATAGTCCGAGCTCGTTGCGCACGTTCACCTTGAGTCGGACTCGTTGTTGCGGAGACTAGAGACGAGACCTCATGTCGTCAGGCAGGACGAGGTGGCGACTGTCCTTCGCGGTTTTCGTTCGCGTGCTGCAGCGCTACTTCGTCATGTCTCCTGTTGGAGCACGACTGATGTTGCGCAGCCTTTCAGGCGGATGAGATCACCGCCACTACCAAGACGTTCCAGTGTGGATCAGGTCCGTCCTTCCACGTCACGTCGTGGCTACGACGAAGCTGTTGCATCGCACATTCGTCCTTTGCTTCAGGAGACCCCTCCACCTGTCCACCTTGGGAGGTCGTCTGACTTTGGGGTTCCAGCGTCAAGCATGTCACCACCACGTCCACAGGTACAACAAGTATACCATGCTTAACCTCCAGTTTATATCATACTCAACCTCCATTTTATACCAGTTCATACTATACTCAATGTCCACAGGTACAGCAGGTATACCATACCACGGAAGCGTCTGCAGCGGCAAACTTCCCTTACCTGCCGACAGGGGATAACCTGGCGCCCACACCGGGTTGGGGACTTTACGTCACTCCATGCGTGTCGAAGTCAGGGTACACACAGCACATACGTAAGTAATGTTTAAAATTTACTTAGCATCATTGTTCTCTATATTTTTATACATAGTTACTAACTACCTTAATTTGGGTTTCCCTCTGTTTTACAATAGATGACGAGTACGAGTTTTCCCAGGCGCATTCTGTAGTACCTGTTGTCTCCCCTCGAACACAATTTGTGAATGATTTCTTCACGACGGATGCACCCGATGCACAAGCTGGACTAGACTACTGGTACGTTGCTCCTCCGGTCACATAGCCTACACAGGAGAGGGAGTCCGTGTAGCCAGAGGATGCCACTCCACAGCAGTCGGCACGACATAGGCACCCACCAGATAATTTGACTTATCCAACTGAACAGATCCGGCAATGCAAGAAGGGGGGCGAGCAAGAATGCGAGGGGCGGTCAGCCTTGACTTTTTTATGTTATTTGTATGCTGAACTATTATTTTTTGCACCTACTAGTTATGTCATATTATATTATGAACTGAGTCATGAGGTACACTTATTCGATAAGCTCTGTTTCTATGATTTCTTTTCTTTGAAATTTTTTCTAAAAGATTTATATAAAATAGTCGCTATCAACTTAATAGTGCTCACGCGTGCTTACAATCTACTTTCCGCACCTATGTCATTTCGTTGTCCGAACATCTGACACACCGACAATACAATGCTCATTTGTCACCATCACCTTTATCGTCGGACAAGTTATGACACCGACACTATGCAAGCTCGATTGGTCGCAATCACCTTTCGGCACAGCGTGGTTTCTCGTACTCATCATGTCTATTCACAAAAAACCTTATCGTGATTACAATCCACTTTTCACGCGTACAGTGCCTCCAGTTGCTACGCCACTATATATAGATGGACCTTGGCAGAACAATTCCGCAAGTTATTTTGGTCCTACATTTTCCTTTCACATTCACATCGATCTCGAGAGAATGGAAGCTCCATTTTACAAGCATCTGGAGTGGCGAAGGAATCCTTTTGGTGGTCTATTTTCACTGTGGTACGACCGCCCGTTGTGCGCTTGCGGTGATAAATGTATACTCATGACATCCCTTACTTCAGAAATTTGTGGTAGGAGGTTCTTCCAATGCCCAAACATTTATCAAGTAAGAATCATTTCTATCTATTTAGTTACCTATACTTAATACATATATCGCTAACTGTTTGTGGACAAACATACAATCTTTCGCAGACTTACCGTAGTTTGTGCGACTTCGTTGAGTGGGTAGATACGGCAAATCCACAACATGACGGAACACACTCGTATCCACGCAGTGAAACAATATCGAACTACCTAAGGAGGAAGGATGAGCACGCACGACAAATTGCTGCAGAATCTTTAGAATGGCAGGTAAATCCCTTGGGACTCCCCACATGGCGAGAGCGTCCAGAGTGTGGTTGTGGAGACCGTTGCCAGGTGATAAGGTCTGTAAGACAACAAACTATAGGTCAAAGATGCTTCGTGTGTCTAACATTGTCGATGACGATTTCGTCGTAAGTACCGTTAAGTTCTCACTCCCACATATTACTACTTTCATATACTTCTGTATGTCATCTGTCGTAATGCATTTGTGCAAACAGGAAGACGTTAGGAAATGTGGCTTCGTAAAGTGGATCGATACGATGAGAGTCACTTCCATCGGTGTAAGGATAACACAATCTGAGACTACCACACAATTTATTCAGGCGTGGATAGAGTACGAGCGCCGGGCACAGTCCGCTAGTTTAAACTGGAGAAACAATCCATTAGGTCTATCTAAATGATCTGAGCGTCCAAAATGCAATTGTAGAGATCGTTGCCAGGTGGCTACATCATTTTCACAATAGACATTTGGAAGGCGATATTTCGTCTATCCCAACATAGACAACGACTTCATTGTACGACACATGCTTAATTACTTAATTTCATTTTCGCTCGCGTTTCCATATTATACTTATCCCATTCACTAATTACATTAATTTCTCAAGATGTGCGAATTCACTCTGTGGATCGACATGGTCAACTCGATATATGATGGCGGAAAAGTAACCGAAGCTGAAACACAAACAGAATATATGCGAATGAAGGAGCACGATGTTGCAGTACGCGCTGAACGACAAAGGAGGGGTCCGTAGCTAAGCTCAACCCCGATTCGTCACGACCACCATTTTCTTATAGCTCATCAATGCAACTTCTTAACTCTCTTATGTTGGTGTATGCATCATGATTGGGTTCTGTTGGTCTGTGCTTCACGAATCAAAAATTAATGGTTAATTTGCATTTCCATCGATAAAGTTGGTCTCCGCTACCGCTACAATGTCATCCTTCTCCTTGCATTCTTTCTCCGTCCACTAGGGCGATATCAACCATTCGGTGTTATCTTACAAGTACAATAAAATTACGAAAAGGACATGAAACCAACAATACCAATAAAATTAATAAAGAATAATTAATCATATACAAATGCAATGTATATCTTAAATTATTCTATTAAAAATGTAATGTATATCTCAAATTAATGAATTAGAGAAACGATGTGCTTCTCAAATTAAATTTAAAATATTTCTCTAATTAATCAATGATTAATTACAAATGTAATGTATTTTTTATGGAACAAAAATTAAAGTTAAAAAAATTCTTAGCAAATTAACAAAAAAAATAAAAAAATATTTCGGTGGGTGGCCGGCGTGTCGAACGGCCGGTATTCGACTGGACCCTGTCGAACAGCGGGAGCTCGACAGGGCCCAGTCGAACACTGGCCGGTTGATCGACCCATCCACTCGCTTCGCGGCCGTTGGATTGGACCCTGGCGAACCTCAACCTCGGTAGTTTGATAGACCCATATTTTTACGATTTTGTTCAGATGTCAACTATTTTTATGATTTTTTATTAAAATAATAATATTTTTATAAAAAAAATTCTGATTTATATGGATCTGGACGCGAGACGGGTTCAGACGGTAGCGGAAAATTAGGTTGCACACGGGCTCCTGGTCGCCGTCCAAGTCGACTGGGACGAATTTATTAAAATAATAATATTTCTATAAAAAAATTCTGATTTAGATGGATCTGGACACGAGACGGGTTCAGACGGTAGCGGAAAATTAGGTTGCACACGGGCTCCTGGTCGCCGTTCAAGTCGACTGGGACGAATTTATTAAAATAATAATATTTCTATACAAAAAATTCTGATTTATATGGATCTGGACGCAAGACGGGTTCAGACGGTAGCGGAAAATTAGGTTGCACACGGGCTCCTGGTCGCCGTCCAAGTCGACTGGTCCGCTTCGTCCTCCACTGCTCCAGCTATCTTGCACGCATGTGCTTGCTCTGACTCGGCTCCACTGTACGCTCCATGGCTACCAAGTAGCCCGGCCGCGCGTCTGCACCGCCAACCATGAGGAAGATCGAAGACCGCTCCTTTTTTCTCTTGAGAGTTATAATTTCTTTCCACGTGCAGGTGCAGAGGCTTGTATTGATTTTTTTTCTTTTTACAATTGAAGTTAATATACGAAGGATAAAAAATTTCACTGATAATAAAATTGTACTATACTTTTTAATCAGTTAATCAGAATAAAAATATTACTAATAACAATAATAAATATTAGGTAAGAAATACTAGGGTATCACTAAAATTGGTTATGAGAGTTTAAATCCAAAACCTACCATAGATAAAAATATTACTCAAAAAGATTGGTGTAGGAGTTTTGCACAGAGTCATAGTCGTATATTTTTTTAAAGTGTTCATAGAATAATTATAACCATCCTAATACTCTCAGTAAAAAAATTTACTTAAGGCTGTGTTTTTAAAGAAATTTACTTTATGGTGAAACGTGAATCACTAGGTGAATAGCAACGGAAAAGGAGAAAGCAGAATTTAATTCAGCCTTTAGGCTGTGTTCGTAACTTAATGTTGGACAGAATTTACTTAAGGCCTAAAGGCAGAATTTAAGTTATTCACCTAGTGATAACAATAATAAATATTATGAGAAAATCAGAGAAGCACAAAGGTGAAGGCTGAAGCGTAATAATTCTGGACCAACCTTCTGCTGCTTGTTTTTATTCGTACTGGTAACTTCTCTTGCTTGTACACTTGTTAGTACTCCGTAGTCCGTATATCATGATGTTGCTCCCGCTGCTGCTCTATTGGAAATTTACCGTTCTTTTAACTTTACCCTCCAAATTTTATCTTATGTTTTCATATTATAAATCGTTTTAATTTTTTCATAGTTAATTTTTTAAAAAATTTAATCAAATCTATTATATACTAAAAATCCACTAAACTTCATACAAACACTCTTAAATCATCATATGACTTTCTAATAAATTAGAAAAAATCTTAGAAATTCTAATAAAAAACAAAACATCAAATTGGCAGACCTGTTATTTTAGTCCATTAGATTAGTAGATCTATTAAAAAATTAATCCCTCACTCCTAAAGGCTGGGAAGGTTAGTGTTGGGAACTAACCCTCCTAACACATAAAACGAAGTGAGTCATTAGCGTATAATTAATTAAATATTTATTTTTTTAAAAAAATAAATTAATATGAGTTTTAAAGCAACTTTTATATAAAATTTTTTTGTAAAAAATATATCGTTTAACAATTTAAAAAATATGTGCGTGAATAAAAAAGATAAGTTAAGAAAGTAGGATGAATAACACAGACAGCCTAATGGTACGCGGAGGTTGCTGCACCTTCATTCATGCAGTAATATCATATCAACCTACTGGTGCAAATCCAAAATTACGGCGCATGCGTTCACACTTATTAACTAGTGCTTAGACGTCGTAATCCAGCTAATAAAAATTAAAGCCGTACTGGTCACCGATAGGGATACTCCTGCTTTGAAAAGAAATGTTACTGATAGTGATACTTGGAATTGTACACCTAAATTCCCGTCTACTGTTTGTCCGTTCATCTGTTGTTTCCATTCTGATATAGAATAGCAACAACTGATGCAGACCTGTTACGGTGTTAATTGGTAGTCCTTCATTTGTCGAACTTCCTGGCAATAGTCCTATACATCAGGATTCTAGTTTGAAATTTACTCCTAAATAATTTGAAATTATATAGGTCCCTCTTTTTTATTTTTTGAGGGTAGGTTCCTCTTTATTAAAAGGGGTAATTGTGTTCGTACCTATATATATTCTATATATATTGTTAACATTATAGATGATTTTAGCCTTGAATTTTTGAACTTTATGATTTTGTCCTTATTTTTTTAACTTGAAGCTTATGCTTGTCCCCATTTGGTTAAGAGGATTTAACGGTGTGAAAATTCATGTTTGCCCTCATTTTTAAAACTAAATATGTGAAAATCCATGCCGAACTTGTGCTTATCACCTTTTTTTTAACTGAATATGTGAACATTTGTATCAAAATAATCTTAATGTCAAAATAGGAGCAAACTCACAAATTCCTCAGGAAAATAGGTGCAAATTAAATCGGCAAGGGCATACATGTGTTTGACACCGTCCTCTTAATTAGAGCGCAATAGGGGGCGAACACAAGCTTTAGTTTAAAAAATGACACCAAAATCACAGGTTTGGAAAAGTAGGATTATAGTTAAAAGCTCAGGTAAGACATGCGCAAGGTGTAATTGTTCTGTTACGATCTCCATTGCCGCAAAGAAGACATACGCGCAAATAACTCTGCTTTCATCGGTGTAAATATTATTCCCATGCATGACAAGAAAGTTTGGTTTGATGTATATTTTATTAGCCATTTAAGCGATTAATAAACCCAATGGAAATCAAGCAGGCAGATATTTGCTATCATTTTAAATGGAAATGAAGCTGATTTAACATTAGGCATGTTGTGCTCAAGGATAGACTAGTGATATTATTTTGAGAAAAGATATATTACTAGATAAACGTGCATTTCTTGTGCCCAGCTAAGCAAATCAATATATGCAGATCAACATAAAGTATTTGTTAAAAAAAAAGATCAACATGAAGTATAGATGCAATAAAAGGAGCATGTTTATTATGTTTTAGAAGTTTTCTTATATATAACAATTTCCTTTTATCAAATGATGATTTCTTTAAAATGTATGACAATGCATTACCGATCGATATCGCCGTACCATTATTTCAGTTGAAGGTATAGGGGTTGTATTTTAAGAAGTTTTTCTTTTGAATGTTGATAGATTGTTGTAGGATCGCATTGGATCCATTACTTAAATTCCTATTCTCATGGACGCTCGTACAATAGCCGCAGCTTATATCTAATGCACCATATAATAGGGAGCTGTACTAACTATGATCAGATTGAAAATTGACGCAGCAAAGAAAATGAGTGCTTAACTACTGCACTATCTACTTGGCTACCTACATATATATCAGCACATTTAGGAACATGGCAATCTTATTTTAAATTCGATTAGTCTAGTGGTAGTTCCCACATCCTAAAGAGAGGAGAGGGACTCATGAAAGGCACATTTGTGAAATTCGACAAATTTAAGGGTATGCCACGCATGAATGTGAATAATATGAATGTAAGCATGTACATATGTATGAATGTAATATAGAATAGTCAAGGGAAAAAAAACTAAAGCTCCAATTGAACCTACAAAATTATAAAAAAATATAAGATTAAGACACCTTATCTCAAAAGCCCAATAATTCTTTTTAATAACATAATTATAAAAAAAATAAGATTAAGACACCTTATCTCAACGTCTATATAGTATCCCAATACTCAGAGGCGGAGCCACCGCCCGGCTAGCTTGGGCAGTCGTCCGGGCTCGCCAGCGAAAACTTCATTAAACTTTAATTCTATTGAATAAATTGATGATGAAATTTTTATAACAAATGATAGTCATAGTAAAGTTTGTCTGGGGTCAAAAATCTTTCTAGCTCCGCTACTGCCGATACTATATATGTGTCAAATTTGTCATAAAAGTTTCATGGTGACAATAATGCTATGGATCTATATGCCCTATAAGTTACGTAGTTTTACAATACTATGGCTTAGGTATATAATTTTGTAATGTTGTGCCTTGAATATGCAGATTTACGGTTGATAGATGTCTATGGTGACTTCATTAATTTTAAAAAATGTCTGTCCATTCTTCGAAGGTATTCATAGGAATAAAGTGTATGTGTATGCGTTTACAGGGGTGAGTGTCCGCGTGTTTATATGGACGTGTGTGTATGTAATGTGTTATGAAGAAAATATGTAGATTTATTTTTTGAAATTTGCTTAAAAAAATTCTACACCCCAAACATTGCCAAATCTATATAATATATCTTCCTCTCTACGGATCCTAGTATTTTAATCTAGCTAACAATAAACCTCGGTCCCATCGTATGAACATGGCATGCACTCTCTACCTTTTGATCTATTTTGTTTAGATAGATAGCACCGCGCATATACTTGTAACGCCCGTTTTGTCGCAACGTTAGCGGGAAAACCTAATTACTAAAAACTCTATTTGCGAAAGTTGCTCTTCGGTTGAGTCTTGTCGTGTGCCAAGGTCTCGTGTTTCCCCTCTCAGTTCAATCCCGGAGAAAACCGCGAAATCGGATTTCGAATCCGAGCACTCAAACTCCTCCTTTCAATCTCTCAGGAAAAGTCTAAGTTTCCTCCCTCTGCCCTCGGGCCAGTTTCTTTCTCGGCCTGCCCTTTTTCTTCCCTGGGCCGTCTCCCGGCCCAGCTCTCTCCCGCGGCCTGCCTCGGCTCGCGCCCCCTCTTGCTGGGCCGCGTGCCGCCTCGGCCCGGTCCGCTCTGGCCCGCGCCCCCCCGGCCACGTGCGCCGCACGTGCCGGGGAGAGCCGCGCCGTTCTTCTCTCTCCCTCTTCTCCCCAACGGCTCCCGCCGGCGCCGTTCCGTCCTGCCGCCCTCCCGGCCCCGCCTGCGCGCGTGCCGCCAAGGGGCCGAGCGCGCGCCCCTCGCCCCGCGCGCGTCCTTGCCCAAAGCGGCATGGGGACAGTACCCCTTTCCCCTTCCCCCTTTTTCTTTTCCTCGGTCGCCGACCGCCGCCGACGTCATCCGCTGCGCCGCTTGGCCGCTAGCGCGGAGGGCACAGCGCGGTCCCCGCGCCTCAAACCTCCTCTCCGCTCCGCACCGCCTCTCCCCGGCCAAACCGACCTAGCGCTCCTCCCCTTTAAAATCCCCCTCCCCTCTCGGCCGCCGTTGCCGCCGCCGCCGAGCTCAATCCTCTTCCAACCCGTCGCGCCGTCGCCCACCGCCCCTCTTGCTGCCCGCCGCCGCGAGGAGAGGAACCCGGCGCCCTCTTCTTCCCCGCCCGGGACCGCGCCACGCCGCCGCCCCGCGCCATCTTCCCCTTCCCCGGCGAATCCTCCCCGCCGCGGTAAACCCCTCTCTCCCCTCCACCTCCCTCCGTTTTTCCCTGGTTTAGGCCGCTAGTTAGCCCGTAGAATCCCCCTCCGGCACCGCCGTGGCCGCCGTCCCCTCCTCGCCCCCTCTTCGCGCCGCCGTTGCCGCCGCCGCCGCGCACCGTTGACGGTCGCCGTCGCACCCCCGCGGCCCGATCCAAGCCGTTGGCTCGGTTTCCCTCTCTCTCCTCCTGCCGCCGGTGCCCGCCGCCCGCCCACGCCGGCTCGCCGCCCCGCCGGAGCCCGCACTCGTCGCCGGCTGTCCGATGCGGCCTCCCCCTCTCGGTCCGACGTGGAGTCCACGTGGACGCCACGTCCGCCGTTCCGGGTCCCACGGGGAACCGGTCAAAACGGCCTCCCTCTCACGTCGGCCGGGCCGCGCCGCTACGACTGGCCACTTGGGCCGCGCAGCCACTCGGCCCATCTCCGCTTGGCCCATCGGCCCCCTCCTCTCCACTCGGCCACTCTGCCTCTTTCCCGCTCGGCCCAGTCGGCCTCGGGCCACTCAGCCTCCCACCCCTCCTTGGCCCACTCGGCCTCCGTGTCCAGTCGGCCCGAGTCACTCGGTCCGGCCCAGTCGGCCCCCGAGTCACTCGGGAGGCCGGACGGCCCCGAGTCACTCGGGAGGCCGGACCAGGCCGCGCCACTCGGCTGTGGGCCGACACTTTCGGACCGTCGACCCATTATTTCGGCCGTGCCCATTCTATTCTTTTGGGCTGCCCTTAGCCGCCCAAAATAAAGTCTAAAAGGCGTCCCTCCTTCTTTTCTTTTTCCAGGGAATTAATAATTCCTTTTCTTATTCCAGAAAATCCTTTAATCTTCGGAAATTCATATCTTTTCAACCGTTCGTCCGATTGACTCCGTTCCACTTCCAAAATTCCTCAAAAATCGAGATCTATCCAATGGCATGCTTAGTGGTCTTTAATAGGGCTTCTTTTTATCGCTTTGTTGAGTCGTCTCGTTTCGCGTGTAGTCTCGGAGCCTGAAGACCCGCAGTGCGCGGATTTCGAGGAAGAAGCTCAAGATCTCGAGCAAGGCAAGTCACCTTTGATCAATTGAACCTATAGTTTAAATTAAGTATTTTGATTTCCGCAAACTATGCATTAACTAGGTTATACTTGGCACATGGCCTCGGTTCGCAATATAACCGGCAGGCCCTACCCATTTGCTGCATTCACCTTCCTTGATATTTGAATGCCCTAACACCCTTGTCACCCCTCAGGTGAAGCCTCGGTATCCGTACCTCACGTACGAATATCGAGACTCCCCTCAAACTTTAAAATTGATCACCTGGGTAAAACTTGAGTTTACAAAATGCTTGGAAAACCCGACACTTGGGTCGGTGTCTTGAAAACTAAAGTGAGTTTCTAAAACTCGCGGTACGGAAGACGTACTGGAGGTACGGTCTGTCCGTTCTCGCTCTAAGGACCGATTCCTTGGGAATTACATCCGAGCATATGTCAAGTACGACCACATGGGTGATATGGGACACCCCTGGCTGAGTAATTAGCTAGGCCAGGGAAATTTTGATGCCAAGGGACAAGTGGATTCGCCGGGGTGTTGTCGGGGAGGACCCCTGGGCTTCCTGGCACAGTATGGTCTGGGACCTAACCTGGTGTTGATCCGTGGGACCCCTCCCGTTGGCATAAGATGACCCTGAGTCGGCTTTCAAAATGCCTTGTCGTGAAAGCCTCAAGGTCGTCAGACGTGACCGAGAGTCGCGGGCTGGGTGATTCAGGGTTAGTAACGTCGTGTGGGTAAAGTGTACCCCCTCTGCAGAGGTTAACAACTGTTCGAACAGCCGTGCCCACGGTCATGGGCGGATGTGAGGTGATTCCTTAGCGTAGTTTTAATCGGGATCCTTGTGAACTGCTGTTGGTGTAAGATTTCCTTCCTGTGCTTAAGTTGGGCTGTTGGAGCAGCCAGTGTTGGTGAACGATTGGCAGGGAGCCTCTCGTTCCGACGTATTTGATTTGTGGCTGTTAGTGCAGCCGTTGTTGGTGAGCGATTGGCAGGGAGCCTCTCGTGTGTGGCTGTTGGAGCAGCCGGGTCGGTAAATGATTGGCAGAGAGCCTCTCGTGCCGACAAGAATCAATCGATACATTTTCACTGCTCCGGCCGGATGAGGCGCACTTTCTCGTCCGCGCCGTTGAGAAGCACTCACTTAGATGTTTCTAAAGTCTTAAACTAAAATCAATTGTGAAAAACAACTGGCTTTCCCTTGAAGCTTGCATTAAACACTAAATTTCCCCTGACTTGCTGAGTACTCCCGTACTCACCCTTGCTCTATATAATTAAACCTCCCCAGTTCTCGAAGATGAAGAGGTGGACCCTGCTGATGAAGAGTTCTTCCAGGAGCAAGCCGACTTCGAGCAGTAGTAGGGTTTCGGCCTTTCCCCAAGGCTTTGCTTGTGGCTTAGGGCTAGTCTCCGCTTTCCACTTCCGCCTTTTGGTAATGCTGTTATGAACTCGGGTTCTGTCCGCAGTTCCAACCTTGGTTGTAATCCTACTCTTAATAGAGAGACCACTGTGGTTGTGATATTCAGTCTTTCTGTTGTACCAGCGCTATTTCCTGGGACTGGTACAGGCATACAGGTTAATTTGGATCGCCTTACACTGGTCTTCGCTCGGGGCTAGTTTGGGGCGTGACAGAAGATGGTATCAGAGCACAGCTTTGGCCTTAGGACGAAACCCGACGATAGATGACCGTAAGGTTGCTAAGTTCTGAAAAAGCTATTTGCGAACAGTTCGGTTCTTTTCTTCTTCTCTTACTCTGTTTACAAAACTGGTTACTGACTTCTCTTTCTTTTTCAAAATTGTAGATGGCAGTCAACGCCACCCACAGTTCCCACGACGTTGGTGAGGGTCACCACGTCGACCAGCTGAGAGACCTCGCTGGCTTTCTTGGCTTCTCTTGTCCCGAGTACGCTGGGTACTCCGTGGACCGCTTCCCTCCCCGCTGTGAGCTGTCCGTGTACCTTTACCCCCGTGGAGGTACACACAGCACTGGCCTTTGCCCTCACCACTTCAACTTGGCTCGCCCCACGCTCCAGCTCGCGTACCAGGACCTCTCTTGGACCGCTCTGCGTCGCTTGGCCTACGACTACCGTCGCCGCCTCGCAGGTTCGGCCTTCCGGCTGATCCCGCAGCTCCCTCCTGGCCGTGCAGACAGCCGCTACCCTTGCCCTTACCGTGAGTTGCACCCTGCGCTGACGCGCATGGTGGAGCTTTCTGGCGCTCAGGCCACTCAGCACGACCTTCTCCTTGAGGCTTACTGCTCCTTGGCTCGCCGTTACGCCGCGCTGGAGGCCCGCCTTGCTGAGGAGGGTGTCACCTCCGTGGACACTACCTCCTGGGACTCTGGCCGCCTTTGCCACTCCAGCCACCTGTCCTTCTACAATTCACGTGGCTCTGCTCGCACTCCCAGCGGCCCACGCTCCCCCAGCCCACGTGTGTCGTACTCGCCAGTTTACTCTCCCTACGCCCACCGTGCCAGCCCCTCCTACACCCCAGGCCACACCCCAGTCGTCAGCCGCCATGGGCTTCGACTGATCCGCACCGCGCGGAAGCGCGTTGTGGGCTCCTCAACTGTGTTTCGTTTCGACCACCCAGCTCCTACCCCGCCAGCAGGCCGCCCTGCTGTCGGCCCTCGACAGGTTCCGCCGGTCCCATCGCGTGCGCCGATCAACGTGTCCTCTTCAAACGAGCCGACCACCGGAGCCAGCCAGGCAGGAGAGCAGTAGAGTTCGTCTGCTGCAGGTGGAGTTCGTGTGCCAGACCTTTTGTACCGCCGCCAACTCTTTTGGAGTCGTGGCGAGGTAGTGTGTGAGTGTGTCGTTGTGGGTGTTGTCTGGTAGTCTGGATCTCTGAGGTGGTGTGCGCACAGTCAAGCTCGGCGTAGCTCTGTGACTTGTCCACACTCGTTGTGTTAGGTGCTTTCCGAGTTGAGAAAAGCTTTATGACTAGTGTGTGCTTTCTGAGCTCGTTTACTTTACTTCTTCCCTTTTAAGTGCTGTTCCGTTCTCTTACCCCGCCCCTTTCTGGGAGATTAGATGGCTGGTCGTCCCCGTCGTGCCGCTCGTGCTCCCGCTCGGTTGGGTTACGAAACCCGCAGGGAAGAACCAGAATCGGAAAATGAGTCAGGAAATGAACCGGTTAATGCTCCAGCTCAGGCAGATCCTGCAGCAAACTGTGCACAGGACTTACCCCCGCCTCCCCAGCTTCAGGTAGATTACCAGCACATGATGGCAGTTCAGACTCAAATCTTGTAGGGCTTAGCCCAAGCCATCGCAGGCATCCAGCAGAATTTGCAGCCGCAGGCTCCGCACCCAGTGCCCTTCCATAACAACAACCACAGATCTAAGCTGACAGACTTTCTAGATCCCATCCACCGGAATTCTCCCACACCGTCGAGCCCGTTGAGGCCGACGATTGGCTAAAGGATGTTGAGAGAAAGCTCAACCTAGTGCGGTGTACTCCAGTGGAAAAGACCCTTTTTGCTGCACATCAGTTAAGAGGTTCTGCAGCCGACTGGTGGGAGAATTACTGTAATGCCCATCCGGACGCTGTCAACATTGAGTGGGCAGAGTTCGCCGATGCTTTCCATGCAGCTCATGTGCCCGAAAGTACCATCGATATGAAGAAAGAAGAATTCAATCGTCTGAAACAAGGTACAGGAAGTGTCAATGAGTACTTAAGCCGCTTCAACAAATTGGCTCGGTATGCTCCCGAGGAAGTGGACTCCGACAAGAAAAAGATCAGGAAGTTCTTGAAAGGAATCGCAGTAGGGTTGAGAATCCAGTTGCTTGCCCATGACTTCCCCACGTTCCAGCACATGGTCAATAAGGCCTTGCTACTGGAGGATGCCAGAAAAGAGGCAACTGAGGAATACAAGAAGCGCAAGTCTACCCACCAAGCGCCCCCATTCCGAGGTGCGCCACGCCCTCGTGTTGGACATCCCATGCAGTACCACCAACTTGCCCATCAAGTCAGTCGTCAACCTGGCTTTACTCCCCGTCCGCCAGTGTCTCGCCCTACTCCGTCGTCCCAGCAGCATGCCCCTAGTGGCAATACTACAAGGAACAGTGTCACCTCCTTCAATTCGCCCGCAGGAATGGCAAATGTGCAATGCTTCACGTGCAAACAAATGGGACATTACGCTAGGCAGTGCCCTCGAAATCAGGAAAACTCTAACCCCGGACGCTCTGATGCTAGCTTCTCCAGGACCCCAGCACCTGCACAGTCCCGTCCAGTCACTCAGACAAGTGGACAAGGTTCTCGCGCCTCCAACAACTTTGGACGAGGTCGAGTGAACCACATTCAAGCTGAAACCGCCCAAGAGGCCCCCGACGTGGTGATGGGTATGTTCTCTGTCAACTCCATACCCGCACTCGTTCTATTTGATTCAGGAGCTTCTCATTCGTTCATATCGCAAGCTTTTGTGAAAAGAAATGGTTGGAAAACCCAAAATTTACAAGTACCTATGGTAATACATTCCCTTGGAAGGGATATAAGGGCAGATAAACTAAGCCCCAAGGTTGATCTAGTGATAGAAGGGGTTAGCTTCGCAGCCAAACCCATAGTCCTAGACTCACAAGGCCTGGATGTCATCCTAGGGATGGATTGGTTGGTTAAGCACAAAGGACAAATAGATTGTGCTGAGAGGACCATCACTCTGCAAGGACCCGGAGGAAAACAAGTGCGCTTCACTCCTCTCCTTCCCGGAAACCGGTCAATCCTGAACAGTTTGCAAGCCACTCCTTTGGAAATAGTACCTATAGTCAACGAGTATCCCGATGTGTTCCCAGAAGAACTACCCGGAATGCCACCAGATCGAGAAATCGAGTTCTCCATAGAGCTTGCCCCAGGCACCGCTCCCATTGCCAAGAGACCCTACAGGATGGCCGCCAACGAACTGGCAGAAATTAAGAAACAGATCGAAAAACTTCAGAACAAGGGTTACGTGCGACCTAGCTCGTCCCCTTGGGGAGCCCCTGTGCTCTTAGTAAAGAAGAAAGATGGCTCTGAGAGAATGGTGATAGACTATAGAGCCTTGAATGAAGTAACCATCAAGAATAAGTATCCTCTACCACGGATTGACGATTTATTCGACCAATTGGAAGGAGCCAGAGTATTCTCCAAGATCGACCTACGATCTGGGTACCACCAGCTAAAAATCAGATCAGAAGATATTCCCAAGACCGCTTTCTCAACGCGGTATGACCTGTATGAGTTCACCGTGATGTCCTTCGGACTCACCAATGCTCCGGCATTCTTCATGAACCTGATGAATAAAGTTTTCATGGACTACTTGGATAAGTTCGTTGTGGTCTTCATCGACGACATTCTGATTTACTCAAGAAATGAACAAGATCATGCCAATCATCTACGGAAAGTAATGGAAAGGTTGAGAGACCACCAGCTCTTCGCCAAATACTCGAAGTGTGAGTTCTGGTTGAATAAAGTAGCCTTCCTTGGCCATGTCATCTCCGCCGAAGGTGTCGAAGTAGACCCCAGCAAGGTTGAGACTGTCCTCGCCTGGAACGCACCAAAGACGGTGTCTAAGATCCGTAGTTTCCTCGGTTTAGCGGGTTACTACCGGAGGTTCATCGAAGGATTCTCCAAACTGGCCCGACCAATGACGGAACTGCTAAAGAAGGAAAAGAAGTTTGAATGGTCGGAAGCATGTGAACGCAGTTTTCAAGAACTCAAGAAAAGATTGACGACTGCTCCCGTCCTCACCCTGCCTGACATCCGAAAGGATTTCGAGATATTCTGTGATGCATCGAGACAAGGTCTAGGATGTGTCCTGATGCAAGACCGAAAGGTGGTGGCCTATGCTTCAAGACAACTCAGGCCCCATGAGGTTAACTACCCTACGCATGACCTGGAGTTGGCAGCTGTGATTCATGCCCTGAAGATTTGGCGTCATTACCTGATTGGAAGCAGATGTGAGATTTACACCGATCACAAAAGTCTCAAATACATCTTTACTCAGAGTGAACTGAACATGAGACAGAGAAGATGGTTGGAATTAATCAAGGACTATAATCTCGGTATACACTACCACCCTGGAAAAGCAAATGTGGTCGCCGACGCGTTAAGTCGCAAGACCTACTGTGCTACCGCCCTAGTTTGGCCGACCCAGGATGACCTGTATCGAGAAATCGAGAAGTTGAAATTGACCATGGTCCCTACCGGAAACCTTGCCAGTCTTACAGTGCAACCCACCCTAAAAGCTCAAATTCGAGAGGCACAATCAGATGACGAAGTTATGAAAGAAATGAAGGATAAGATCCGTAAGAAAAGGCTCAAAGGTTTTACCATCGACGACCAGGATACTGTTTGGTTCGGATCCCGCATCTGCGTGCCAGCCAAAAAGGAATTAAAGGACCTCATTCTGAGATAAGCTCATGAGTCAGCTTACTCCATCCATCCCGGGAGTACCAAAATGTACCAAGAAATCAAGGAATACTTTTGGTGGGCTGGAATGAAGCGAGATGTTGCAGAGTATGTAGCCTTATGTGATATCTGTCAAAGAGTAAAGGCCGAACATCAGAAACCCGCCGGTTTGTTACAACCCCTCCGAATTCCCGAGTGGAAATGGGAGGAGATCGGTATGGATTTCATTACCGGTTTACCAAGGACCCCTAGTGGGTATGACTCCATCTGGGTAATCGTGGACCGCCTAACCAAGGCAGCTCACTTTGTACCAGTGAAAACCACCTACGATGGGAAAAAGCTGGCAGACCTGTACATGACCCACGTGGTTTGCCGATACGGCTGCCCAAAGAAGATAGTGTCGGATCGAGGCACTCAGTTTACCTCAAGGTTCTGGCAACAGTTGCACGAGGCAATGGGTACCAATTTAAACTTCAGTACCGCCTATCACCCGCAGACAGATGGGCAGACAGAACGAGTTAACCAGATCTTGGAGCACATGCTACGGGCGTGTGCCCTGGACTTTGAAGGCACATGGGATCGTTGTCTCCCTTACGCCGAGTTCTCATACAACAACAGTTATCAATCCAGTATTCAGATGTCCCCTAATGAAGCCCTGTTTGGACGAAAGTGTCGCACCCCGTTGTGTTGGAATGAGGTAGGCGAAGCGCAAGTGTTTGGACCTGACGTGCTGAAGGAAGCTGAACAGCAAGTCAAGCTGATTCGAGACCGTTTGAAGACAGCTCAGGACCGTCAGAAAAGCTATGCAGATAATCGGAGACGTGATCTCGAGTTTGCAGTGGGAGATCACGTGTACCTGCGAGTATCTCCACTCCGTGGTCTAAAGAGGTTTGGAATGTCCGGCAAGTTAGCTCCTCGCTATATCTGCCCTTACCTCATCACCGCCAGACGCGGCGAAGTTGCCTACCAGCTCGAACTGCCAGAAGGACTGACAAATGTGCACAATGTGTTCCATGTGTCCCAGCTGAAGAAATGTCTCCGTGTTCCAGAGGAACAAGTTCCCTTGGGAAGCATAGAACTGGAGAAGAACCTGACCTATAAAGAGAGACCCATCAGAGTTCTTGAAGAGGCTGAACGTCAGACACGAAGAAAGACCGTTAAGTTCTACAAGGTGCAGTGGAGCAACCACTCGGAGGATGAAGCAACTTGGGAACGCGAAGATCTTCTCCGTGCCCAGTTCCCGAAGCTGCTCCCTTAGGTGCTGAATCTCGGGGACGAGATTCTCGTTAGGGGGGTTGGTTTGTAACGCCTGTTTTGTCGCGGCGTTAGCGGGAAAACCTAATTACTAAAAACTCTATTTGCGAAAGTTGCTCTTCGGTTGAGTCTTGTCGTGTGCCAAGGTCTCGTGTTTCCCCTCTCAGTTCAATCCTGGAGAAAACCGCGAAATCGGATTTCGAATCCGAGCACTCAAACTCCTCCTTTCAATCTCTCAGGAAAAGTCTAAGTTCCTCCCTCTGCCCTCGGGCCGGTTTCTTTCTCGGCCTGCCCTTTTTCTTCCCTGGGCCATCTCCCGGCCCAGCTCTCTCCCGCGGCCTGCCTCGGCTCGCGCCCCCTCTTGCTGGGCCGCGTGCCGCCTCGGCCCGGTCCGCTCTGGCCCGCGCCCCCCCGGCCACGTGCGCCGCACGTGCCGGGGAGAGCCGCGTCGCCCCCAGCCGCGCCGTTCTTCTCTCTCCCTCTTCTCCCCAACGGCTCCCGCCGGCGCCGTTCC